>VXAB01006123.1:57949-104946 GCA_013399175.1 Odontophorus gujanensis | reverse complement strand
GTGTAAGCTGAGCAAAAGCTGGTGGCATTAGCTTATCTGTCAGCTCACATTCCTTCTGGATTTTGAATATAGCAAAAAGCAGAACCTTACTGGAATCCAGCTGTGTCTTTCAGATACATATACTCCAGTCACAAGCATCAGTCTCTTGGCAGATACTTAGCAGAACCCATCCTTTCTTTTCTGCTTCCCCAATATTTTCATCTTTGCTTCTGCTTTCATTAGCTCGTCATTGCATGCTCTGGGCTAGGAAGGAGAGATGAGCTTCCTTGTTGCATTATTCCTTCTGCTACAAGCATGTTCTGCCTGTGTAATGTTTGAATACAAAGTTTGAGGAACCAGCAGTAAAGTTATGTCTGAAAAGTTGGAAGCCTTTCTTCTCCTTTTCCCTCATTTTTACTATTTTTAGTAAAAATAATGTAAAGTGATATGTTTCAAAGTAAAACATCTAGTTCCCCCAGTTGTTTCTGTCCTTACTGATACTATCCCCTTTCTACTACCTTCTTCCCATCTCTACAATCTTGCTAAAACAGGACCATTAAAACAGAAAGGGGGGTGACACGTGGTAATCAGCTGCTGGTCTGAGATGCCCAGAGCACAAACAGCACCAGGGAAATCAAGGTTAGAGGCAAGTGCACTAATAGCATGTATACATCAATGCTCCTATTATGGAAGTTGCTGATTTTCCATCAGGGCTGACTCCTACAGCAGATGTGCTTTAAGTACCACTTCACACCATTTTTCTCCACTACCTTGTGACTGCATAAGCCTCTCATCCAGCCCGGAGATGTTTCTGGCCTTGACCATTTCTCCAGTGGCTTACTAGAGAGTTCTGCAAAACCACCTAGTCTCCATAGGAAGTGAAGCCATGTGAGCAGGGGGAATGAAGCCTAGCTATTTTTAACCTATCAGTTATAAATGATGTAATGATGTGAGAAGCTGTGGTAACATTTATTTAATTATTCTAATAATAAAAGGGAAATAAAACAAAATTCACAGAATCTCACAGGTTGTCATAATGATTTGCCATTCTGTTATTGTAGGTTCACCTTCAAAACAGCAAAAAGTGCATTTAATACTTATCGATGTTTTTATTACTGGGATTAAAATCAGTGGGGCATTTTGAAAATGTATATGTTTAAGACTTTGAGTAAAGCAACAAGGTACCAATCATTTGTATTCGTGAATAGCCATTATGTGGACACTTCCCAGAGTGTTCTTTAACTGCAGCAAAATATGTTCTTCACTCAATTTTAATTTATTCAAACTATGTGTAATGCTGGTCTTACAAAAACCCAAATGTACAAGGTGCTTTCTAAAATTCTGACATAGTAGCATATAAACCTGAAACCTTTGGAAGAATAGCTGCAACAGAGCATACAGAACAACATGAACAGCAATCAAGCCAAAAAAAAAAAAAGGAAGACAAGAAAAAAAAAATTGATAGAACAGAGAGACACTCAAATTAATCTGAGAAATTGAAGGTCTTAGGTTGAGAAGTTCCCGAGTTGAAGCTTAACAGCTGTAACACAGTGCCAGTTTGTTGCTAGTGTTATCTACTTCCCAAGCTGTCACCCTTGCCAACTGACTAGCACCCACTGAAAAATGTCCTTGTTCTCCTGAAGCCTTGCTCCCCAGCAGTATGGATATTCTCACATATCTTAAAGCAATCTCTCAGGTTAAATGCTCTTGATTGCAAATTGTTCAGCATGGATGGCTTAATGCCACAAGGTCAAGAATTTAAGGTAATCTGTCATTTGTCAGGCTTGTGAAGTGCAAGAAAACATATTTCTATAGATAAAACACTCTTAGTTGTGTTACAGTCTGAATAGTAGAGGTTACATTTTTATCTGGAAGCACGGAGGTCTCCAGGTCTTGTAACATTGTAAAATGAAGCATTTAGAGGGCTAGAAGCAATTAGGCTATCCACAAGAAATACTGCATATCAGTGGAAGGAGTACCGTCATAAACAACCATCTTTCATAGCCCATTCTTGTAAGTTAGATGACTCTTAGATGTGATATAGTGTACAAACAGAATGTGTCATTATTCCAAAGGAAATATTATACCCTTTAAATGAATGTGAAAGTTAAATCTCCCAGCATTGGAGCAGAACACAATAGCAGTTAATTAACAGGATGAAACAGCTCCCATTGAATCACTAGTACCTCTCTCCTTTGATGTAAGAGCAGATGTCAGTATCTGTGGATTAAAGGTCATGCTGGTCTTCTGGAGGCGGTTGCTGAGTATTTAGTGACAATAAGTAATACTGAAAATAGTTATTCGCAAATTGAAGCTGTCTCTTTTTAGTCAAAACTACAGGAAGAATACTGAAGGAACTTGCACTTGCCTATATGCTACTTACATGCAGACAAATAGTTATGCCTTGGATCATGTAACAGAAAGTTTCCCATATTACTGACACTGCAATTGATTTTTAGTGGGCTGGCCATAAAATGAAGAAAAAAGGCCACAAATAATGAAGAATCATAGAACTATATATGTTGTAAAAATTCAAAATTGGGCCCAGCCTGACTGACCAAGTCCCATCACTAAACCATATCTTAGTGCCACATCCACCTATTTAAATTACCTCCAAGGATGGGGACTCCACCAGCTCCCTATTCAGTACATTACAATGCCTGACCACTGTTTCCATGAAGAAATTCTTCCTGATATCCAATCTAAATTTGCTGTGGTACAACTTGAGATTTCTCTTTGCTTCCTGACAGTTGTCAGCTGAGAAAAGAGAGCAATACCTTTGTCCCTTTTTAAAGTAAAAGTTAGAAAAAAACATAAAAAGTTAATTTCAGATCCATCCAAAATAATGTGTTATATATATGCATTTTTTGCTTCCAGGATATTTGAAACACTTTTTTACTTGCAGCAATTGTGATGAAATTCTAATGAAGGAAAATAAAAGAAAAATACAGCTTTGAAGTTAAAAATGTTAAATTTTAATTATTAAAATCTTTAAGTGAAATATCACAGAACTGAAATATTTAATTTTGAATAAGTCAAATGAAATCCGTTGATGTTTAAACTCTCCCTAAACTGTTCTTTCCTCCCAAAATATTAGTGAACTCAGTCTGTGGCCAAATAAAGTTTCATCTTCTCTGGTGTTCTCTCTTACTGATTGAATTTATCGTGTCATTGCAAACGCAATTTCAGCTTTTAAGGTCCTAATATTTTTGTGTTCTCAATGTGATTTTAATGAAGTAATATTTTAGAATTCATCTGAGAAAAGGGGCCCCCATCAACTACCTATTACAAAAACTGCCAATTGGCAATTTGGGGAACAAGTTCTTCATCAGTCTGGTGTAGGGATTGAAAGAGAGCAATGATTTCCTTTCCTCTGTGTCAGGAGGCAAATCTATGCTAGGAGGTAGGATTAGGACCCAGACCACACTGGAGTCCTTCCTTGTGGTTCCATAACTGCTTTACAGGGAAAGGGGCAATTCTGCTTCTGTCTCTTGGCGTGATGGCATGGTAGTCCCAACATGACAAGGAGGATTCTGATACCTCTTTCTTCCTAAACTGTGGAGACAAAGTATCCAAATGAAGCCAATTTGGAAAGGCTCATGAGGCTTTCAGTTACACATCGTTTGTTTAGCAGCATGATTAGCATGATCTAAAACAGGAGGCAGGCTCAAAAAAACTTAAGAAGATTCATGGCTAAGGCTTGGAGATCCTGCAAAGCATTCTGTTCTTTAACTGTACCTCTGCATCTTCTGCCATAATCTGACAGCCAAAAAAAATTAACCTTTTAATCAATCTCACAGTCTGGCACAACAACATTGGCAGTGAAAATTGCTTGGCAGCAAGAGTTCTTGTGGAGAATGGCAGGGCTTGTTTTTCTTGTTCACTTCATGGGTTGATAATTTAGATTCATGGAAAATATGTGGATATTACATTTGAATTAACACAGATATTTTCTGCAGATTAGAACTGAGGTACTTGTAGGTATTTTAACGCTGTGTAAAGAAGGAAGAGTCATGCACACCTTACAACAGTGCTCCAGCAGGGTGGAACTTTAAACAAGATGAAGAAGACATACAGGAAAACATCAAGAAAAAGAACCATGACCAGAGGAGCTGTTTTGCAACACAAACACCAAAGTGTATAAGAATCCAGTGGGGAAAAATACTGATGAGATAGTTATATTAACTGTCTGTTGTTGTTGTTAGGCTTTTGATTTGCTTTATAATCTACATCTACTGTATTAATTATTAGATGAATAGGAATACATTGGATTATGCATTAGAGAACAATCTAGTCTTAACAGGCATGGGCGTACTATTGTTTTCTAGTTTGTCTTTTATTATTATTAGTGCTGGTTGAAGAATTGTCTTTGGACTTCTATTGGAAAATGCCAGTCTAACAATAAAAGGAAATTAAATATTGGCATGAGAATTAACTGTGGCTTCTAAGTACTAAATTGATAAAGGAAGACATTCAGAAGCTATTTCAGCTATGTAGATCAGGTGATGTCTCCTTAATTGCCATGGCCTTTAGAATATGATGATAGAATAATCACTTTAAAAATCTCAATCTAATTAAAAATTTATGGTTTTTTTTTAATTATTTTTTTGCGCAGTTTTGAGTTAATTTCAATAGTATAGTAGCACACGCTGCATTAGGACTATATCTTTATAAACTTCCAGCTTTTATCAACTTTTTTTTTTTCTAAATAGTATAATTTGCCCAGCTTATTCAGTGTATATGTAAAGCAGTAAATATACTGTGTCTGGATCACTGATTCATATAATCAGAGGCATGTCTGAAGAGTTCAAATTCTGACAGAACCAATCAGAATTTTTCAAAATTGAGGGAAAAAAAAAAAAAAAGAAAAAAAGGATTGTGGAAATTCATATTTTTCCTGGAATTTTATCTCTATTTTTGTGTGCCTTACTACTCTTTAGTTGAATTATGCTGACAAAATCATTAAGCTAAACTAAGATAAAAAAATTAGTTATTCTCAAATATCTCTGAATCAGTGAGCAGATTCTGTTGTGCATTGCATTTTTTTATAAAATGATACTTCTTTAATTATTTTTAGATGGCTACCCTAAAGAAGAAATGATTTACAGATGGAGAAAAAACTCAGTGGAGGCTGCTGACCAGAAGTCTTGGAGACTATATCAGTTTGACTTTATGGGTCTCAGAAATACTTCAGAAATTGTGAACACCTCTGCAGGTAAGAATGATAGAACTGGCAGAACTTGTTTATGAAAAATAAGTATTTCAAAATATTCATTCCACACTTGCATTCATTCAGTAAGTGCCTTTGCTGGTGACCTTACCCACTGATTGTTTTTAGCATTTGATGATTCCTACATTGTATACGTTGGTTGAACTGGATAAATACTTATAAAATTCATAGAGTATAAACCTTATGTATGACTGAAGTAAGCTTCATGGATACTCAGACTCTGCAGTAAGTTCCGTGATCATCACTTGGTTAAGTCTTCTTTGAGCCACAGAAGGAACCTGCTGGAAGTAACTATCTGCTTAACTGATGGTACATTTTTGAAAATCCTACTGTTATTGTTATTATTATAAATTATTATAATTTAGGCAGTGCTGTTACTGTTTGGGAAACACTGTGAACAATAAAAAAATTGTTAGTCTCTGAAATCTCTACTGGTAGGTCATAAATTAGTAATTTATTCTCAGGACTGGATAGCTACTTTTTGTAATGAATCGTCACTGAAGCTTTTGTGAGTATTTGGGTTGGTTGTTTATCAGAGCAAAATGTTGCAAATAAAAGCGTTTTCTTCTGTTTTTGATACAAATCCCTGTAGTCAGAAATTTTCTCAGGAATGCAAATTTCTCAGGTGAGTGAGCTGTATGTTGGACCAGTAGTTGGTAGATCATTAAAGTTTCTGTACATAGTAGCAGAGAAGGCCTAGTGTTCCTGCTTTGATCGCATCCAGAGTGATATCTTCATTTTTCACGAAGAACTGCTAAATTCACTAGCAGAAAGAATTACACAGCTGGCCATATTAAGATGTTGATAGTGTCTTGGTAAGTAAATAGACCTATCAACCTCTTGGTTTGCACAGGACAAAACCATTTTTAGGTTTCATTCAAGTGAGTAATTGTTAACTTAGAGAAAAAAAAAATCCCATACTCTTTTTTGTATGCATCTAGCTCCTTTAAAGTGAATTAACTGACAGTATGTTTTCCCTATTATTGCTATTGCTGCCTCTGTTCACTCATTTTTATAAGTACAGTGCAGTGTTGAACTATCTAACGGAGACATCATGACATTTCTATTACACTGAAGTTATCACAGTTGCTGAAAATCTTTGGCAAAATGGAGTTTATTCAAACGCTATAAATAAAATACAACTAAAACAAACTTATCGGGAGGCCATGGAAACTATGTTGGGAGAAACTATGTAAAATACACTGGTCAGATAGTCTGCTGGTGTACTATTAGGTGGAAAAAACAGCATATGACCGGTATATTCTGGCTAGCAGATGGCTGAGAAGGGGCTCTCAGTTAATAAATATATGAAAAACAAGATGTTGAGTTTGCATATGGACTTGATTTTTTAAAATTATTTTTATAATAAACTGTCTGGATATATTTTCATTGCTTTTCAAGGTGTTTTCAAGGCCAAATTTACTGAATTTCAACATTATTTACTGTTAGGAGCAACCTAGAGCCAAGACGAGGGAAAACGAAATGGTACGTTGGAAAAACTTGAGTATGCATTATGCTATAGCACAAAGATTCTCAAAATGGAGGTTGAGACACAAAGCCCATCTGGAGCTATGGAATACATATCAGAGACAATATTTAAGATAATTCTGCAACTATCTGTAGCAAGCTTGGGTATAAATTTATGAGAGGAAGTCTGCACTGGGACTGACCTTGCAACACTGCAGGTATAGAACACCCTCAGTTTTGAGCTGCTCCCCATAGAGGCCAGTTCCCATGAATTAGCCTCTGGGAGCCTATAGGTGTCCCTGTAGCTGCTATCCCATTGCAGAATTGGGATAAAAAGAGCAGCATTATTTATAGTGTTACTCAGGGAATTGTTAGGAGTAACGAGATGGAGTTGAGAAAATGAAAGCAGGCAAGATACGAACAGCAGCTTCCTGACAGGGAGAAGTACTGAAATGTCATCTGTTCCTCCTAAGGGAAATTATGGAAACTACTATTATGCAGCGCATTAAAAAATTGACTAAAAAAAATATGAGAAAATGTACTGCAGGGAACAATCCTCCAGTAGCAGAAGATGAATTCAAAAGGCAAACATCTTTTTTTTTTTTTTACATCTAATTTACACCCTTCTGCTTTTTTATGACACTATTATTTCTCACTAAAGCATGTGTTCATCTACAATATGGGAACTACTACAGCGTTACCTACCTGTATCCAGTTCAGATACGCTTTTTATAGCTCTTTTTCAGCAGAGTTACAGGGATAATGAAGACAGATAACACTGACCACACAGCAACATGCTGCTTTTCTTCCATTGTTTGTGTAAGCCAGTTCGTTTTGGCCACAAAATGACTAGACTCTCTACTCAGCAGAGTTCTGCTAGTTGATGTTCTTTCAGCCTTTCCAAACTTCTTATTTTTTTCCTCCAAACATCTATATAACCTTTTTGTTAATCTAGGGTAATTTAGGAATTATGCAAATAGGAAACCAGCTGTAACAAAGACTATTTCTGATGTCTGAGGAAAATAAGAAGCTCTATCACCTCTTGCCATGTGCCAGCAAGGCAAAGAATTAACATAGTGACATTCTCACAATAGTCTAGCAACCACGAATAGTTTTTGTGGCCATCTAGAAGAGATACTCAACATTTTTTCTTGAGGATGATTATTGCATTTTGTGCTAAGGTACAAACATAGTCTAGACAGCAGAGCTCACTGTTCTGGTGCTGAGGTCACGTGCCTTTATCTTACACTCTAAGTAAGCTCTTGCTGTCAGGTCATATCAAACTAATTCACAAATATGGGAGAATTCCCACTCTGTTACCATCTGGAAAGTTACTCAGATATCATAACAAGAGCACTTCTCTTACTACAAAGTCAAATAAGGTTGACAAAGATAATTAAGTAGGGGGAATTCTAAGCCACCTGGCACTAAGCTGTGAAAAAAAAAAAGAAGGAAAAAACCTGATAATTTAAACTTGCATATCAGCCAATGGAAAGGTAATCAGGAAAATAGGAGAGAGAAGGAGAGCTTAAAAGCACACTGTGCATTTGCAGTGTATCTTAGAATCATAGAATTTGGGAGAAGAAAAACAAACAAACAAAACAACAAAAAGAACAACACCAACAACAAAATCCTTAGAATCATGAAGTAAATCTAATGGAGTGAGCTGTAGCATTGCTTGGGCTCTTCTGCTAAAATTACCCCCAAGGAAAGCCTATTCATTCTCTTTAAACCACTTATTTTTTACATTCCTAGATAAACACAAAGACCTTGTAGCTACTGAATCTCATTTTCATTTATTTGAAAACTTCTTTGCACCATACAAGTTCTATTTATGTTCTTCAGATGCCATTAGCCTGAGAGATTCTTGATGTCCAAAGGACCTTTTGCATAAATACATTCAAGCTAGTACAACAGAAATACAAAACAACACTGTGCTCTATTTAAAATCATTAGTAGCAAGCGGATCGTTAGAAAATAAACACAGAGAACCAGAAAGAAAGTATTACTGCACAATTTCTGAATAATTCACATTGATATCCTGTCCTAATAAACAGTCACAACTGCTGCCATAAACAGGTGTGCCTTTGCATACAGCAGATGGGTGACGATGAGTGGAGTCTTCCTGTCATACAATTTCTAAAATGTGTTTCATGTTTTGAAATATTTAGAAGATGTTCTTTCAGAATGAATATCAGTTTAGATGATGCTCTCAGCCCTATGTCATGGTGCCACAAAGCAAGGTCACTGTCTGTTTTCACACATTTAGGTAAAGCTGTGTGGGAAAATGCTAGTAACAAAACAATTTAAAGTGCACAGTCTGTTTAAGGAGACATTCAATGGCAAGTAAAGTGCTAACCTAAAATAAAAATAAAAAAGCAAACGGTGCTTGTATTTTAAGAAGATTCAAGTACCCACATGAATAGCTTTAGGTAGGAGAGAAAAGGAATAGATGTGTTTATATGGCAAAGTCAAATTTCACTGGGGGAAGCCCCCATCAGGTTAAGGGGTGGGTGACATGGAGACAAACATTGGCTGACACTCTTCATGTTTTTCATGTGACTATCACATACCCAGAGTTTTATTCACAGGAAAAGTTATTCAGGTGCCTAACTCTTGAGTTAAGTGAACAAAGAACAGCTGGGTTGAGAAGCCATTTCGAAATCTGCTTTCTTTTCACTGTCACCTTCTCCCAGACCACTCAGCTATAGGTGCAGAGAGTCTTCAAGTAGTATCTACATGAGAAGAGACAAGTAGTCCCATGGCAGTATGAAGTTCAAACAGCTATCCAGCCATAACCCATAGGTCTGTGTTGAAAAGGCAGAATCACGACCCAACCTAGACTTCAGGTTGGCAAAGCAAGGCTAGAATTTGCTGGGAAGGTGAGCCCCTCAGCACTGGGAAGGCATTGCAAGGGATGTCACAGGTTGTTCAGGGCAATTGGAGACTACTGGAAGGGAGTGAGGGAAGATGTGCCAGGTGCTATAATTGCTGATATGCTCATGGTTTGTGATGATCAGATTCAGCCACACTCTCTCCTGAACCAGCTAAATAATCTGAGGATATTTGTTAAATGAGTATTCATGATGCTTTTTTTTTTTTTTAAACACTATTGACATTTTTTAAATGTCCTACTGAATCCTGATGACACACCAGGGAACACTTGCCAGTTATGACAAATGTGTATTTGATTTTTCTTTCTCAAATACCCAATTTAGTGGAATTTGCCTCGGCTGGCCATTGTGCACAGGTTGCTGTTAATCAGATTACATTCTGATGCAAACAAATGCCTCAGGTAATTTGAAAACACTGCCTATTTTTACCTACATAGCATTGCAGGGACTTGACCTCTTTCTGATAGGGTATCACATAAACTCAAATGCTTTAATGGTTATGTTTTCATTTCAAGACCTCATCAGGCATCTACTCCAGGTTATCATTGTTTCAGGTAGAGTTCCTTCCTCCTTATCCTAACTAATGTGAGCACAGAAGAAAAGAGAAAAGCGTTTGGGGATTTTGGTTTTGTTTTTAAATCAGAATGCATGAGTGTAGGTGCAGCTGGATTCTGGCAGCTGGAGGAACTTGCTTTCCCCCAGTGCTTCTGTGTGACCCATCCTTGTGTGGAAAGAGTCAATCTCAAGTTAGTCTTTCACACTTTCACGAAGAGATAGAACTGAAAATGCTTTTGGTGGAAGAGTTCTCTGTTCCTCTGCTCTTTGTTCTTTAGTCCTGATGCACCTACCTCCCTTGACCTTTTAGGGCTTCAAGTATCACCCGTTGTCTTCCTTTGTATCTGATAGGTGTGATTATCACTGTAACTGTCCTTTAGCTCTTGAACTTTGGGGTCTGAATCTGTCTGACATTGAGATTCGTAGCTTCTTAAGAATGCAGCAAGAGATGAAGTGAGAAAGCTGTGCAAACTTTAAGGCTTTAAGAAATACATGATGTATCTAGCCTGCCTGGGAATCAAAATGGACATGCTGTGCTCACAGTTTGCATTTACAGCAATAAATGGAACATGCCTAGGAACTATCCTGGGCATTGATGTCAGTTGGATACTGAATGGAAAGAAGCTGTTTTACTCTCCCAAGCAGTTTGCCTCTACGTCAACTGCGTGTGTGGTGAGAATGGAACCTGGCATGTGCTCACTCCTGAGCCATGCCTAGGAATCAGTTATATGGCACAGATTGGTTTGGGTTAGAACTGTTGCTGTCTACCAGTATGGAAGGTTACACTGGTATAAACCTATCCATACAGCTTTTGCATGGGCATTTGCCATGTTAGATGGATGAGAAGAGCTGTGAAGATGATGGGTCATCTCAGGCTTTACCTCAGCTGGCAGCCAAGGTGACACTGGGACCCAACTCTGTATGTGTCCATCTGATAGCATATGTTAATGCTGAAGCTCTCCCATCCTTGCTGTTGTTGTCACTCCTATCTAGCTTAAATCTGTCACATTTATTTTATGATGTGGACAGACCATATGTTCCTTAGGTTTCAGTTTCCATTTTAAAAATCATTTGAGTGTTCAGCTGGCTAAAACTTTCTAAAAGTTGCAGGAGTTTAGGTCACAAAGCACTGAGCCTCATCTGCAAAGGCTGCTCTGTGTCTCCCTCATGCAGCCATAGCCAGGGCACTGCCACAGCTCTGCTGCACAGGACCACACCTAGATCCGACCTTCTGCAGGGTGGAAGCACACTGTGTAGACCCCCAGCTTAGCCATGCTCTCTGGAATGAGTGAATACTATAAGATTTTTTTCTGACAGTTAACACTATTCATGAGAAAACAGAAAACTGGTCTATTTATAAGAAGATTTAGCAATGATCTGTTCACTGACTTTTTATCTCTGATACAATATTTGCAATACATCAAATCCCAGTTTTAGCAAAGATAATCAACGTTGTATTGACTTTGAAAATATATTGACACATCAACTGATAATAAATCAGAACAAATATTTTGAATAAGCTGTAGTTTTTCTAAGTGAAATTTCAACTTCTAATTTTTTACAGCGCTTCATCTTGCTCTGGTATTGTACACTTTTTTTTATAGATTCTGTTAAGTTTGTCATCTGCTTTTCAGGTTAAAAGTATAATAATGAAATGGGTGATTACTAGTAATACTTCTATTGTAGTAAAGTGTAATTGATGCTCATAAGAATAAAAACTTTTATATTGCCCTGCAAATCCAGCACTTACCTATCTCATTACAAAAAGATCTCTCAAAGCACATAGTAAAATAGCTTTTGAAGGGAGTGGTTGATAATTTGATCCCTAGACTACCGCAGTTAATGGAACTTTTCACTTGCCTGAGGTCAGGCTTTGCCACGAGGAAGTCTGAAATTGGGTATGTAATGCACTGCTCTAAATAATTGTTCAGTCACTCTCTAAGAAAACTCAGCTTAACAGTAAGGTGACATCAGGATAAGTACAACGTGCTCTAGAAACACCTTCTGTTTAGGAACAATACAAATGATTAGCAAAGCAGGTCGAGTGGGTTTTATTCCTCTTCGTGTTTTGTGAGTAGCAGAACTACATACCTAAGTGGCTTCATTCTTTGTCTTGTGGAAATAATATTGCACTCTTTCATGTATAGGCAAATGGGGAGAGAGATTAGAAATAAAGGATCTTTATTTTTTGGTAAAAAAAAAGGTAGACAGTTGAAGAAAAGAGAAAATGAAAAAAAAAATGTCAGTGCTGTTTAAAAAACAAAAGAGCTTCATCAGAGGTAGATCTTCACTCACGTTTATTTCCTCAGGGAATATTTTAGTAGGAAGTGATTTCTCCCTAAAAAATTCCTAGTTGCTCTAGATAAGGATCTCTAGTTGTCCTTTCTAAAGATTTTCAAATTATGTGGAAAATTATGAAGTTTTCCAGTTAGCTTTTTCTTCAGCAGGGTTTTTACCTGATAGCTCCATATTTTGGAAGTTTCATATATGTCTAACTTTATAATGTTCTTAAGTTAATGTTCTCATTCACTCCTCCATTGAAAATGTTTTATCTGTTGCTCTCCTGGTTTTTATTCCTACTTCAGTGCCATTAGAGTGCTGTATTGATGATTTAGGATTGACTCCATCAAAAGTTTTATATTAACTCAAGCTGTGAAGGTTTGGCCTTTGCTCAGCGTTGCTACAATGTTATCTAAAAGTCATTCAGAGGCAGCAGTTGCACTTAATTTAGAACCCACAGTATTGCTCAGAATGTCGTATGTTTTATTCACTGCTTAATCTACAGTCATAATGAGAATTTTAAGATACAAAGTGGGATGATTATTCACATGGAGCAGAAAGATGCTAAGTGACTTTCTGGATTTTTATTTGCCATACCTTGAAGAACAATGGCACATACTGGTTACATTCTAGCAAAGTTACCCTAAAATTAGCATTTACTCTTTCACATCAGAGTTGTATTTCCTGATTCCTGGCCCATGATAATAGTTGCTCTTTGCTTCCAGGATCCTTTTCTGCAGGTAGTTTTCACAACATTAAAGTCTTGTTCATTTCAACTCCAATTCAATCAACATCTCCTGCTTCCATATTACACTGACAAGAACCAAAATTCCCACTATGATTAGTTGCCCAATTCTGGATTTATTCAACACCTACTGAAGGCAATTGCATCGTTCCATTACCTACCATAGGCTGGCAGGTAAGAGCTATGCCTAGGAAGTGTTCAGAAAGTTTCCAAACCTTCCAGAGAATGCAGTCATAATATTGACATGGGGTTACCTGAGGCAGCATTTCTGAAATGTGAGGAAGCCTATTATAACAAGGGCTACCACAGCATATAACAGCAAACAAGAGGTGAATCCTTGCCACTTGCATCACGTTTGGCAGAATCTGGGCTGGCATCAGTCATAATGCATTGTGGTGTTTACAAAATAAACTTAGCAGAAGACACCAAAATAGACTATCATCCATTGCATCAGAGAAAGTTAATTGTAGTCAGCTTGAGACAAACTGAAGGTGAGGGCTAGAGTTTCACTGCTTCCCAGGAGAAAAACACATAATCCCAAGTGTATCAACAAGTGTCCAAGGATTTCAGAAAAGCAAGTGACTTCTACAAAGTTCTGCCAACATCACTGTTCTTCTGAGCAGATGAATCCTCCTCATTACATTGCCTACTGGAATGAGCATTGCAACTGAGTCTGTTCAGCCTTCTTACATTTTGTCATACTAACTATTGGTAGAACTTTAACAGTAGGCAGTGTCCTTATTTAGAAAAATTCTGCTTGATTATGGGGTAGATTTTCATCAGCCTTGCTTTGAAAATCTTTCCCTGTTTTTCAGAAAAACATAATCTTGCATTTATCCCCAGCTGAGAGGAAAAATAATTGTTATTTTGATATGATACCTGAAGGCTGGCATCTGGAAAACTGGTTTCAGCTAAGTTCATCCACAGAGCAAATGCTATGCAATCTCATCTACCTTATGTTCCTTTAACAGAAACAATCCACACCTATGTTTGTTTTAGTTAAGTGCCTGCAACTGCTTATTCCATTTTTTGAAGTATATCCTGGGCCTTGGGATACCCTGCCCTGAGCAAAATCAAGTATAATTTTGTACATAAGAAGGACAACTTATTTTTAGTTAAGTATGAATTAAAGATTTTCATCTGAGAAGTACAGAACCACCACCCACATTCTAATTCAATTCAGTAGTGCACTTAATTGTAGGCCTCCTACAAGTTGGAGCAGTTAGAGTGAAAAAAACATCTAAAGAGTTCTCTGCACTTCATGTTCACAGCTTCAGGCATGTCTTTTGCATACTATAAACACTGTGCCAAATTATTCCTTCAGTACTATTGGTTCAAAACATAAGTTTTCTTGGAATAATAAAGTAGGAGAATAACTGAAGAATAATAAAGCAGCTTGAAGAAAAAAGAAGTACATCATTCACTAGTTACATGCTGTTCTGAAACACGTAAGAATATTAAAAATGTTTTTTATTTCCCATCCATCTTCATGTAGTAGTTGTTTGTTTCTCAAAATTATGGAAAACTTTAGGCAAAGCTGAAGTCAAACGTGTAGATCATAGTTTTAATTTGCGTCTTGGTCCACTCTGATTCAAATTCCTTACCACCTAGTCTTTTTTTTTTTGTTTGTTTGTTTTTGTTTGTTTGTTTGTTTTTTTGTTTTTTGTTTTTAATAAGGATACCTTCTAGGAAACAAATACTGTTGCCTATTGATGCAGCTTGTCTATCAATACAAAACATTAGTTCAAATGTCTTTTGTAGTAATTGCAGCTTATTGACTTCCAGTTCAAGCTTGTTATTTTATTCTTATTCTTCAGTTCTTCCACTGAGACAAAACTTGCCAATTTCTTTTCTTAAATATTTCCTTCAAAAAGGTAGAAACTTGTTAAATATTACCAGTGTTAACAGAAAAGGGAAGAAAGAGAAGCATGTTCAAATGTGATGAAAACTTTGTTGTTCTTTTTTTTTTATGTGAATAGAAAGGATAATTCTTATGGCCACATCTTTAAGAGACCTTCTAGAAAAACTGAGTACTTGAATAGTTCTCCACAGTGCCTGAAAGCATTTCTTCAGCAGGCTCTGAACTTCAGGTTTTACACACTTTGAATTTTTTTAATTATCTGTTATTCAGGCTGCCTCCAGGCTGTGTCTGCTCTTGGGCCAGGCCTCATCAGAAACCTTCAAGGAGCAACCCTGAGCTATTTTTCTGTTTGAAGCCACCAGAAACTTTGAAGCAGGGAGGCTATGTAGTGCAGCAGGACTACACTTTCTACATTAAGTACATCCCTGAAGAGTGCTCTCAGTACCGAGTTGGTGACATTTCCCTCTATCACTCCCAGAGAACTTTTGCAAGGATGTAAAGCTGACCCTAAGCTTCCTCTAGCAGCATTTAAAGTAGCTGACAGCTGATTTGGTCTTGCCGCTCTACGCTCCACTTTGCAGGTGTAGAAGCTTTGGTTGTAGACATGCCACTAGAGATAGTAGTAGCTCCTTTTGCTCTAATGTATTATCATGACTCACTTCAGATCACAGACTGTTATACATCATGCTTAATCCCATCCTTTAACGTCATGCATTTAAAAATCAGATTCATAGTGAAATTTGCAGAGAAAGGATTATAAGATGCCAATAAATATTCTATCATTTATGAATGGAAGATTTCTTACAATATAATGAAATGTTTTACTGTTGTGATCAAACTTACTTAAAATAAAACTGTATTTTATACAAGTTTAATTTTTCTGTGCAAAACAGCAACAATACCACAATAAATATCTTCTTAAAACAGGAGAAATTCTAAAAAGTTCAGAGAATGTAGGAAAAAAAACCATTTTCCACTGCTCCTGTTTTCCATAACTTCTGATTTTCTCTGAAATTGGGCTGCCAATATATCCATTTTTGTGCCCATTACTCAAACAGTTTCTGAAATGTGAGTGATTAGTCTGAGCCTGTTTCTCAGTCCTCCTGAGGAAAGAGGAAATTACTCCCACATATTCATCTGAGATTAAAACAACAATATTTCCTAAAACTGTTTCAAGCATGCCAATACCTTATTAAGCATTTCATTGTAAGTTAAATTCTGCATAACTGAATTTCTGAAGATTAACCTCTTTTGCAAGTGTCCAAATTCATAAGTAAAATATGTATTTCCTCCACTGCTTCCCAGAGTGTTTAACTAACTGTCAGGAAACAAACAAGTTCTCAAGTCCTGCACTATGGAAATAACAGTTTCTTGAAGGATATTGGCTTTGCAAACTCATAGATGTCCAAATGCCCATGTTTCCACTGGCTGAAATATATATATATATATATTTGAAACCTACAGTACAACATTTTCCTGATGTAATATCTCTTCGATGGCAAGTTTTTTGTAAAACTCTATGATGAGTATTTAATGTATTTTTATTATTGGTAATGACTCAGAAAAATATTGAATTGATTGTCTGGTTTTGTAAGCTCAAAGCTGAACTCAGAAGATCACTGTAAGATGCTGTTATCACTTTTAGTTATCCTCCACTATTCTGAAATATAATGATGTAATGGTGTAATTTTAGCATTATGTTCTTCAGAAACTATTTCATTTGAATTTCTGTAAGTAAAGAAGGCCATAAGTCATTCCAGAGCAGAATGGAATAAGAAAAAAGAAAAGAATAATGTTGAATATTTTTTATAGCACTCCTCATTTTGATTCATGTAGTTCATAAATCTTTGTGCAAATTAGCACATAGGTTTGCCATTTTTGTAACTTCATATTTGCTTTGTTCTTAAAGTCATTTGCTACTCCCCCATTTAGGAAAGCTGTTATGCAGTTAGGACACAGATAATGAAGTTTTGGTCTACAAATCATAAAGGACTTTTTTATAATTGTATAGTTAAATTGTTAATTGAAGCTATTCAGCAAATACTAAACAAATATCAGTATATCCATTTGGCAATAGTCAAGGTGAATTTGAAAATGATATGTTAAACAAAAAGGGGATGAAATATTTAGCCTAACATATTTCTTAATTACAATCTTAAAATTTTAAACATGGGATGGGGTGTGTTACATCAAAAGTAGTTTATGGATCCTGATATTGGATGAAATCAGTAAAGACACATTGTAAATAGTAGAGATCACTAATAGTCTCTCCATGCCTGTTCAGATGTGGTTGAAAATGCAAAGTTACCTCTGCATTGGCCAGTTTTCTGCTGGTTCCACTCTGATGTACCATAGGAAAGTCTGCTTTCCATACCTAGACTTTAGGCCTCTTTTTCTTTTCTCTCCTTTCCACTTCTTCAACATTTTTCCCATTACTCACCACTTCATATTATCAGACGTCCAGTTATCAACCCTGGATAATTAGATCACCATAAGTAAGAGAAAATCAAACTTATTATTAAGTGGCTAATTGAGAAAGTAAGCTTTTAAAGATCTTCCTGCCTCCACTGCTTTCTTTTTTTAGAAAATAATCTTTTGTCATCTGCAGATTTTCATACTCCAAAATCAATTCAATAAACTTAAAGACGTAGACTTTCTTTTATTTTCATCCTACTTCTAGGGACCCTTGGGGAATGTGACTTACAAGTAGATATATGTTATAAGAAGACCTGTAAAATCAGGAAAACAGGGAGAAATAAATGAAATAAGGTACTGCTTTTCTCAGCTCTTGAATCCAGTGCAATAACTTACACCAGGCTCAGGCTAAAAGTAACAGTCAATCAGAACGTAGTAGAAAGTAGTATCTGAAAATATTTTACTTAAGTTCATCTGCTTCATGAAAAGATAAGAAAATGTATTTTCAGCCTCAGCATTTTTACTATATGTGTGGTTCAAATGTGTGTATTTCCTACTGTAGGCATATTTATGACGTTTTTTCACTTAGAAAAATGTGAAATGGTTTACAGAATTGGAAAGTGAAGAAATAAAATGGAAGAGAGGAAGATTATTTTGTTCTGCTGCAATATAGAAATTTTGAAATTTAGTAGCAGTTAAATATGCTTAAGGAAAAGAAAGTAAAAAAAAAATAGAAGTTATGGAAAAATCAACCAGAGAGAAAACAAAACAAGAAAGTATTTTTTATGAAAGTGTCTGCAGAATTAAACATGTACTGTTCCCACTGATGAAAGAACAAAATTTTCTCCCTCTGCGATTCCATGTAAATGCAGCCTTAAGCATTAGTATTACAGGATCTCTGATGATTTCTGGCTTTGATTTTCCAGTTCAGATTTTCACTAAGTTGACAACCTTAGCATTAATAATGAAAAATGGCAGTGCTATTAATCAAACATATTCAACCACCCAAACATCATTAAAGTCTGATATCATCTTATTCAATGAATACTTAAGCACATGGAAATGTTTAGCCCTCTTCTCACTTTTTCCTGAAACTAGTAAGCCGAGAATGTCAGTCATAAGCAGACATACTCAATGTTTCTAAGACTATGATTTCATCTTCTGCCTCTCTGTTAAATTATCTAAGATTTTTAAAGTTTAGGTTGGTGGGGTATTCTGTTCAGTGCTTAGTTTCATCTTATTCAAAGCACATGAGCAACCAAAGAAATTATGCTTCCAAAATATTAAAGAAGGAAAGAAAACATGAATTGAAATAGTACAAAATAGTGAAAATAAATGTATACTGAAATAAATAATTTCTAGAAAGAAGGCTAGTAAAGTTTTAAATGTCTTCACTATGCCTGTCTGAGGTTACTCTGTTACTCTGTGAATTAAGACATGCTGGGAAGAGCTTGCACCTTAATAAAGTGTTATTGATATTTATTAATGAGTTAATAAATCCAGAGTTTCAGCCATACAGGGAAAATCCCTCACCTTGTTTGGTGTTTGGGGAGTCTGTGGGCCCAGTCCAGTCTTCCTCCAGTCAAGAGATCGCACAGAAAAAGAAACATAAAAATGTCCTGTATGTCCAGGAGGAAGTTAATATTTTCCAGTTTTCTCCAAATGTAATTATCCAGAAAGGCTGCCTCATTTGACCATTTTGCCTCATTGCTGTTCATGGTTCATTAATAAATTAATTAAACAATCTTAAAAGATGAGAAAACTGTGGGTGGTTTGACAAGGACACTAGCACCATTGCGTCAGTGCAGTAGGGCATAGAGCAGGAATGAGAAGGCTTGGAGTGGGTTGAGAAGTTGGTGACCTGATGTTGGACCACTTTGTGTAGAAGGACTAGGTAGTCAGCTCTGAGAACAGGCTTTGGAAAGAGGCAGAATGTAATTTGCTTGGTGGAAAGACTATGTTGCTGTTCAAAGCCTAGGAGGGAGTCTGAGACACTCAGATTTCACTAATTCTCTGCTGTCAAGAAAATGCATGTGAGTCCCATGGCAAAGTTTCTTATCCTCTTATATCATTTGGTGCTAACTGATCATACTCAGTAATGATCACTGAGTTTGAGTACCAATAGGACTGTAGGACAGTGGGAATGAAAGGAGACTGTAGGAAGGTGAGCTTCTTTTCCCAGGTAATTAGCGATAGGACAAGAGGAAATGGCTTTAAGTGGCACCAGGTGAGGTTCAGGTTGGATACTAGGAAATCTTCAATCTCAGAAAGAGTGGTGAGGTATTGGAACAAGCTTTCTAGGAAGGTGGTGGAGTCATCCCTGGAGGTGATCACAAAAAGGTTAGATGTCACACTGAATGACATGATTTAGTGGGCCTGGTGGTGAGTGGTTGATGATTGGACTAGATGATCTTAGTGTTGTCTTCCAACCTAAACGATTCTATTTTATAGACTGCAAATAAAATGTGGAAAAAAATGTCCTTGCGAACCTTTTTTCTAAATCAGGATCTGGGTAAATTCAGTACAGACAAAACTTTGGATGAAAATCAAGAAAGGAGGATTTGAGTTTTATCACATACAAACAAACAACCTGCTAAGTGCAACAACCACAAAGCTTTGACCATTTCAACTTTTGTCATTCACTGCTATCTGTAGGGAACTGCCAAAAGTGTGTTATTCTGCACTGGCATAACTTCAGGCATTGTGAGACTTGATAGGATCCTGCAGGGAAAATCAAGGCAATCTGCATTAACAATGTGCCACTGTACTGAAAGTCTTACTGAGCCCGGAGAACAAAAAGAAAAGTTTCAGCTCTTAACATTGTGTTCTAATGGTTTTGATATGGACCTGTTTAAAGAATTACCCTAGACAATCACTGAGAGAGCCTCATTTAGTAGGACAGGCTAAGAAGAATGGGAGTTCTCTTCCAGAAAAGTCTGACAAGGGAAAATACGTACAATTGACAGCTGAAAACAGAACATGTCTGATTTAGAGCTACAGATTTAGTCTTAGATTTAGAATTGTTCTTGTTTATATCCATCCAAGTCTTACTGTAGATACTAGAAATATTGTAGACAAATTAAAAGCCTCAAATCCTGGACAACCTCTCCATGGCAAGGAATAATCCTGGCTGACTTGACCTCCACCTCGTTTTCTTTTTTCAATCTGAATTGCTGTGCATCTGTGTAGATATTCAAGGGTGGAATGGATATGTAGCTCTGAATATCAACAAGAATACCAGTTATTGCTGAAGTTCATTACTGTAATACTAATGGGTTGGGATGGCAAGGAACAACATATAAATCAACTTTAGCAAAAACCTATTCTTTTTAGTCCTAAGAGTTATTATTCATGTTTATATATTTTCATAGCTATAGAAATCTGTCAGAAGGGTTTTTATAATACTGTTTCCTGCATTAAATCCTCCAGGTCTTGATTAAAAACACTTAAAATTAATAATTCATGAATAGTAACATAAAAAATACTGAAAATATAGAAAAATACTCCTGAGCTCATGGGAACTAATTATGTTTGCTACTTTTGAAGGGGACGTTATCTTGCAAGAGTACAGGTCGCTTTGACTAGTATTTAGAAGATGGCATTATTCTTCGATTACATGGGCTTCATCAAAAACCTGTTTAATGATCATTTAAAATTGCATTTTCTGACATTGAAATCCAGTGTATAGGAAGCTCTTATAATAATAATCTCCAAAGTAATTCACAGAGTCAGAGAGGGTATGCTAGAGGGAACAAAAAAAGTGGTGATCTTTTGAAATGGAGCTAAATTCTATATCTCTTTGCTTAAAACAGTAAAGGGTATGTATGAAGGAAACAGTGAAACAGAAGTAAAGACAGCCTGAGTATAGATACCTCCAGCTGAAATAAACTGGGCAGAATGTTGATTCAAAAAGAAATGTAAGGAGGAAGTGGTTAGAAATTTCATAATTAAATTGAGTTGAAAATGTTCTCAGAATAAAAAGAGGTTTCATTTTGTTCAGGTTTTTGTTGTTCTTGTTGTTTATTTTTATTATTATTAATATCATTTTTTTTTAGTATTGTGGCTATGCAAATGTGCTATTTGTAGAATAGCCAAAGCAATTATTTTGTATCAATCACCACTTACAACATTTGCAAAAAATAACAGTTTATCAAATGAGCTCATGAATGGTACTAAGAATTCTTAAACATTCTTCCTTAGAGTTATCTTTCCATAAGCTCTGAAGCTAAAAAGCTCCAAGGCTGCAGTATTATTTACTAAATTTCAGTTCATTTTTACAGGTGATCAGTGTATTCTTAAAAACTCAGGGAGGTGTTTACCAAATGTAGCTATGCATAGAAAATCAAAACAAAACATAACAAAACAAAAAACCTCAAGGCAGTGCTCATAGGTGATCTGTCATTTTCAATTTGGTATGTATCAGTATAGTTGTCCTCCTAAAAATACATTTCAATATTAATGGAAAAGCAACCTACTTGCATCACAAGTAATTTTTCAGACCCTTCCATGTACTTCAGTTTCAGCAGTCACTCCTATTCATTTCTGAGAGCTTATGGAAGATACACCTAATATTAGCATCTCATTAATATGAGATCCAGACCTTTCCATAACTGATTGATAGTGCCATAGAAACCTGATTACAGGGACTAAGCCATGTAGAGGCTTAGCATGGCAATCTCTTACCTACACAGTGCACAAGTGTATTTATTCCCATTATTCTTATCATAAAATTATTGTTTAATCACATAATTATTGGTAGTCAAGGCTCCAATTGTGTAGTCAAATAAAAAACACATAAAGGAAAACTGTATCAAAGAACTCAAAACTGTTTGCTTAAAATATTGTGTCTCATGTGGAGCATCTTGATATAGTCAAACCCATCTATAAACACAAGAGTAACTGAGTTTCAGTAACTCGGTTCCAGAAGGCAATTTTCATTTTTTAAGTTATTCTCAGACACGATAATTGACTGTCTTTGTAAGAAGCAATAATGGGGAAAAAGGGAAATGTAAGCACAATGCCTTGGTCCTTCCCCAGTTTATTCTCTAAAGCACTTTCTATTGAAATGAAAGTACACTGCAATCTTTATTTGTTGTTGACACAAATTCTTGGAATACCTAGTTAAACAATGCCAACATGTACTATGGGCTAATGTAGTGCCATTCTTAAATACTGTGTAAATTGCTCATTGTTGAATTTTCAAAAGCTGATGTTCAGCAAAAAGATGCTGTCACCACAGACTGAGGCAGGGCAGTTTTTTACTTCATCCCTCACAGAAGAGGGAGTGAACCCCAGGACTAGTCTTCTTCCATAAGCCAGCTCTTCCAATCAGATTGATGCCTACTAAGCATCATGGCTATTAATTATTCTACTGAGACCTGTTACCAACCTGTATGCATAAGATATTTTGTTTCCATGTCTATCTCAAGGTTTCTAGTATTAGTATTGTTACAGGAGAGAACTATGAAAAAACTTGCTTATGCTTCATTCTCAAAATTGACCCTTCCTCAAGTAGCTCTTTAACAAAGCCAGTCCCATATATGATTGCTGTATGTGGTCAGGTTGCAAAGGGACCCTGTGTATATTTTTCCCAAGTTTCCTGCTTTCAGGGCTGTATCAAATCTCCCTAGATGGTTATTTCTAACTTCTTATCATTTTGTGCATGCAGTTTGCATATCCATATGCATATGTATATGGAGATTTGTCTGTGGAAGCAAAGCACAGGGCAAAGGGAGTGCTGGCTGGCTGTAAAAAAAGGAAAAGTATTGCTTGAGGCTTAAATTAACACCGCCAGTGAAATTTTTTGGCTGCCCCACTGGTGCCTCATTAAACACTTAATCTTTGAGTTCCTAAGTCTCTCAGATATTGAAACATTGCTAGTTTTTCTTCTTTGGAAGATTTAATTTGAGTGAAATGTGGAGAGTGTAGGCCCTCTACGCTCGTCATTAGACCACCAATTCTGATAGATTCTGTTTGCATATGTAAAACTAATGCCTCTTGGCCAATCTGTGATGTGCATATAGTCACAGGAGACCTTGTATGTTGTGGCTACCCAGCAGGAATGGTTCCAAATGACCCCACTGAGATGGTTGCCCACCAGTATCAGCAAGGCCTTCATGCAGCTGTAATGTGGTCTGGTGCTACTGTGCATAGAGTCCCTCATGTTCATCCAGTTACCTTGTAAATAAATTACATTAGTGACTTAGAAATCTGTACCTCATCAGTTTTCAATAGAGTGAAATGCTTTTGAAAGCATTATCACTAATTTTTAGGCTGCTGTCTGCAGAATACATCTCTAAGCTTGAGTTTGCACCCAGTCTTTTAATGAAAGCATGGCACAGCAACGATTCCCAGGCATGCAAGGACCAGAAGCAAAGACTGTTTGTGATGAAAACAAGTGGTGTGACCAGATGTATACAACAATTACTAGCTACCAGCTTCCAGCTTTTACAGTTATTCTGTTTCACCAGTTAATCTCTTCAAATATGTGAGTCTTCTTTTCATGAGTGAAGCAGACTTGGCCCTTTCAATTGACTATGCATGACAGCTTAATGTTTTACAGACGTTTGGGAGAAAGCTTTAAATTACACTCTACTGTTTACTTCTATGGTACAGACTGGAGTGCCAACTCCAATAGCAGCATAGTCTTTAAATTGTTTTTTTTTTTTAAAAAAAAGATTATCCCATATTTAACCATTCTTAAATTGTCCTTTTATAAGTAGTTGGCTAAAGTTTCTGAATTTTCAAGGACTTTGCAGTGTTACAATTAGAATTTATCTCATTCAGTTTTAATTTCCACATACCTGACCGCCTTCCTCACAGTTCCCTTTGAATGGACTACTCATGGTGATTCGTGGATCAAAGTATGGCAGACCATTCCATTTCCCCCCAAAATTCATATAGTGTTAGGTAACTGCATTAGTATTTGTGATTGAGGAAAACCAGAATCTATAAAGCGATAATCAAAGTTGTTACTCTTTATCATGGTTGAAAAATAAATCCATACTTCAGTCTGGCTTCATTACACAGAACTGGTTTTATTTGTTTGCCAGAAACTAATTAGTTTCTAGCATTGATGGATGTAAACATATTCCTCCAGTATAGTTTCTTCTCTCTACAATCAACTGTGAATTGTGAATGAAATATTACCCTAACATCCTTGAGCCGCTTAAGCTGCTCATCTCTTTCTTCAGTGTTATGAGTACTTCCTTCTTTCTGTAGTTGTTTATGATAGCACTTTATTTTCTGGATCATAGAGAGAAGATGCAGAAAGACTTGTAGGGTATTGCCCAAGAATAAGGAGAAATATAAGTTGTTTCTGAAAAGTACTCAGGCAAAACAACTCTGGTTTTTCATTTGCAATGGGGATAGGCACTGGTAGTTTTTCTGACAGTGTGAACATGTGGGATGAGTGTGTTAAAAAGTAACTGCATGTTATTCTTCTGTAACTTAAATATTTCACATTGCAGAATATCAGATAAAGAGAATTTGTTCATAAGCAGGTGAAGTCTGCTAGAGATAGCAAGGAAATCAATATCAGCAGACGGGGTAAATCTCTGATTTTAAGCTAAGATGATTGGCATGTTAAATCCAAGATTATTGTCAGTTGAACTAAAAGAAGGAAATTCTTCTGATGATAACCAGTGAAAGTTTGTAAATTTAGAGTACAGATGTGAAAAGTATTACTCATAAATAGAGATGGACAGATGAGAAGTAGTTGGGTTTAGATTAGATTTAGGCTGGCTTTTTCCTTCATCACAAATGAACTGGGAAATACCAAACAGACTGACTTAATAATCAAGGAAGGCAGTATACTAAACAAAGCATGTTATTAGGAACAGGAAAAAAAAAAGAGAGCTATTAACACAAAATTAATTTGTTAACAGCATGTTGCAATGAAGGTATTAGGGGGTGTTAAGTAGAAAATATTGCATAAATACAAGAGATACAAACTAGGGAAATTAATAAAGGTAGGAAGGATTGCTTGTTTGTGAAAATACATTTTAAAAAGGGATATTGATGAAATTTGAAAAGACAAAATAGTCATTGTTGGGAATGAAAGAAAGACTAATATGTACTCTAGTAAGAAATGCTTGAGCTGACAAAGAAAGAGATAAAAAACACTGAAAGCAGTTGCTTACCTTTTTCCAACTGTCAAGTATCTTGGAAACAAGTAATTGGGAATGCACATGGATCAATTTTTTCTTTATTCTACTAGATAAAACAGCAAACAGAATGCAAACTTGCATATGCTACAGAATACCAAATAGCTCTGTAGGAAAACATAACACATCTACCTTTAATGTAAAGTGAATAATAGCTGTACATGTCAGCATCAGCCAGAAAATCCCTTTTGCAAATACTCATATCCCTTGGAATTTCTTGACATTATTTTTTTACGTTTTCTTAACTCAAAAATCATTGCCTCTAACACGCATGGATTCTGTGTGAGACAGGCAACTAGAGTGTATAAGATAAACTAAGCGTCCATTTTTGGAATGCAAGTAATAACTTAATGGTTTTTGTTTGTGGAAAACAAATACATATTACCAGCCACTTCTTCAGCACAACTTCTTTGATTAACATATATTTTGATAACTTGATAACATTTATTTAAAGGTTTGACAAGGAATCACTGCTGCCCATTGCAGTAAGTCTTCATGGAAGTTTTGATGGATTGAGAAAAAAATAAAGCAGGTTGGGTTTTATTTTACCAAAGCAGTTACGACCATTACCTGGCATCGATCTCAAACAACATAAAGCAACAGCTGAAGGAACGGATTAATACAAACATAAATGATAATGGAATTAGCACAAGTATAAGAAGAAAAACCATAATTAACTGTAGTAAACATTGATTTATGGAAACTAACTCCTGTCAAACTAACTCAGTGTTATTTTATGAGTTTACACATTTGTGCTGATGTAATGTACATTTGTAAGACATCTTACTTAATGCAAGATGACATTTTGATTAAGATGCTACAGTGATAAGAAAATCATTGTGGCATATATGAAAGGATTACATTTTGACTACCTCATTCAAGTCATAGCTAGAAGAATCACTGTTATTCAGGACCTTCTATTGAGATGCCATTTCTTCTGGGTTTGTGTTATTTAATGTTTTTTATTAATGACAGAGAAGTGAATATAACATTAAAACTCATTAAATTCATACAAGACACAAAGACTGGGAGAGTGGTCAATAATGACAAGGATAGGTGAGGGTGGAAAGTAGTTCAGATGGCTTTGTAGCCTGGATTTAAGTCCAGTAGGCATTTCAGTACTTCAGTAGACCTACTTGGGAGTGAAGCCTAGGGGTTTTGCTTTCCTAAAATTAGAGACCTGTCATTCTGGGTGCTGCAGGTCTAAAGACTCTGGGATCTTTCTTGTCAATTAATAATCAGTTTAAATACGCTACATGTGTGAAGGTATGGCCAAAATACTGAGCACAGAAATTGGATACGTAATCTATATTGTGTAATTGTGCAGCTGCTATTACAGGTCTAACTGAAGGCTGCATTTCAGGAGTTATTTTGAGAATTTGCAGAGTGTGTGAAGGAACAAGACTTATTAGAGACTGAAAATCCTTCCCAGTGTTAAGAGTCATAAGTGTTTATCTTAAGGATAAACGGTAGTTGATTGCCATCTCTAAATGCCTGCTTGAGAAAAAGAAAACTGATAAAAGAGGGTCCTTCAATCTAGCAAAGATACATTAAAGTCCAAGTTCTGAAATGATGCTAGACAGCTGCAGATTAAGAAAAAAACACCTGGTTTTTAAAGAAGAAATATCTAAGCACTGAAAGGACTCAGAGGGCTGCAGTACAACTCCTGTTAATGAATACTTTTTACATGGAGACAGAATGCTTTTCTAAAAGTTGTTCTACTTTTTCTATAATTACCGTGTTTACAACAGTGATAAGTTCAGAAAAATCTGATACCATGTTGGCGGCATGTTGATGGTTGGACTAGATGGTCTTAAAGATCTTTTCCAAGCTTAAAGATTCTAAGATTCTATGATTCTGTAGTCTTTTCCAGAGTGCCACTTGAGGAACTGGTTTGGGCTTCCAGTGATTCAGGTACAATATCACATTCTCATCATTCAAAAAATAAACACAAAATTAGATTCTGTAGAAGAAAAGTAGGTAATTTTGTTTGGAAAATTTGAAATTAGTTGTTTTTGGTAAAATGAAAACAATTTCAACTCATTTTGGAAGAACAGGCTCACAAAATTTAGTCTTTTAGAATTACATAGCAAACTTCAGTACAAAGAGGCCTCCTTCCAGAAACAGTTCTCATGAGAAATTCAACCAAAAAAATAAAGTGATCAGCATTTACAGATGCCATAGAACTTGTGATTTCCCATCATGATTTTGTATTGACAGCAAAACGAATGCAAAAGTCTTTAATGTTGTATCTTCTCAGGCTTCCTACAGTATTTGATACTCTTCAGGGCATGAAAAATGTTCTGTTCTAAAAGCTCTGCACAATTCCGAGACTACAAACCCTACTGAATAATGATTCCTGTATAAATGATACTCATTTTCACTCCAATCCCATGTCTACTTTTACTGACGTGGACAGAAAGGGTAATTTATTCCTTCATCATTTATTCCTTTGTTTGCCTTTATTCCCTTATTCTCTTATGAATAATGATTAATGGTTCATGCATGCTACACCATAGTTATGTATTGATTTTCTCTCAGCTTGATGCATGAATGCAAGTGGAGGTTATGTGTGTAGCTTTTTTTAAATTATTAAGCAAAGAATCAGACTGGACTTGTAATCACGGATCAAATCATTGTGGCAGTAGTACATTGTCAATCTTGTTGTATGACATGGTGTATCTGCATTTTTTGAGGATTTTCCAATATTATTTGTAACTTAGCATAGTCAAATTAAAGAACTATTGTTTTTATTAATACTCTATTAAAAAGAACATCCAAAATGGTATTTTATGTTCTAAAATAAAAATATAGTTATGTCTGAAGCTAATAGGAATGAACAGTGTGAAAACGATTCTGATGCTTGCAATACTCTTGTAATATCACACAGACAAGTTAGTTGCTTTAACTTCCCTTAGCCTTTTTTGAAGAAAAATATTGCGTGCAGTAGTATGACTAAGAAGAATGAATAGGTGAATTTGTTAGAACAAGCTATGTACACATAAAAACACATAAAAATGTAAGTACAGAAAGAAGCAAAACAATATTAATCATGCAATCAAATGCTATAATCATTCATACTTTTTGTTGTAAAGTTCAGATTCTCAGAATTTGTTTTAGACGTCAGTTAGAATAATGGAAGTTAATTCATCTCCCACTTATCTTCAGAGCATTCCATACATTTAACAGAGGATATTGGCTACAGTTAAATACAGTGAAATGATGAAAGCTCAATCAAAAGTAACTGCTTTTGAAGGTGCTGGTACAGCATATAATGAATTGGTTAGCGCACAAGAAATGAAAGGATCTCTTATTTACTTTTCAATTCAGTTCTTCATTAAAAATTTAAATTTACTACCACTACAAGAACACTCAGGATTTTGGACAAGGTGAAAATGTGTTTCTTTGCTGTATTCTGCTCCCATCCAAGTGCATGACATCACCAGGAAGGGAAGATCTTAAGCAACAGAATTACCTAGGTCATTTTATTCTTCTTTTTGTCTTGGAAGCATTTGTCCTAGAGTGCTCTGGATCAAAGATTGTACCTGACAGTGGAAACATTTGATGTGTACTGACTGACACATTTTTAAGAAGTCACAATTAAGCATACAAGGAGATGTAGATGTAGATAGATATTTTCTGCCATAAAACGTCCACCCCTGACACCATGCCCCAACATAATAAAATAGGAAGGAAAATAGGACTTTTGGGACAGCCCTCTTACATTGTTATTGTTGCATTTTTTCTCCTATTTTCCTCTTCTGTCTTAGAAAAAGATTTTATCTGAAACTGTGTTTCTATTTTGTTTACACCTTCCTCCCTTATCCCACTGGGAAGGGTGGAAAGTGAGCAAACCATTGCCTGCTGGGTTAAACAACAACTGTATTTGTGTGGGCCTGTTTCTGAGCATTTTGCTTGATGGCCTGGGATATTAAAAAGCCTAGTTTTCATGACTATTATGACTGATTCAGAGGAAAAAATTCTACTGTGCATTTTTTACCATAGTCTCGTTTTCATATCTATTCTGTGCTGAAATACTATTTCCAGTGTGCGCAAAGTCTGCAGCCTGAAACCAGCTCTTGAACCTGAAACAAGCATACCTAAAACTGCACAACCCCAGCTGACCCCTGCATTACCACAAGAGCATGAATCTTTTACCAAAATAAATAAATAAATAAAAAACTCTGCTGAATATTTCACAAAATCTACTCTAACTACTGACTTAGATTAAAATTTGTTTTTCAGTGCTTTTACTTGTCATCTGTCTGACCCATGTATTCAACAGCAGTCCTTGGCTTTAGCTAATAGTTTTCAAATCACCTATATTACAGAGAAATTAACTGTAAACCTAACTCAAGGACACTATGCTGTAGGAATGATAGGCAGTGGCCAAATGGTTAGCAAAGTTTCAGCTGATTAAGCAATCACATAAACCTAGCTCAAGAGACAAAACTAGGGTGTTCAGGGAAGTAAAAACCAAAAAGCAAATTAGAAGAAGGTGCATATTAAATAGCAGCATTAAATATTGTCTTCTCGTGCTTTCAAATAAAAACAAAATGAAGAAAAGATGAAGCACTGAGTCTTAGAAAACTTGGTTGTTCACTATTAGTTAAGTGTGATTTGTTAATAGGGAAGATGCCTCAATGTAGACTATGCTTTTACTGATAAATGCTCGCAACTTACTGTGTGAATCTTTCTAGTGACTATGCTTCTTTTTTTTTTTCTGTAATTAAACTCTCATAACAATATGTCACTCCTCATTATTCTCCAGTTCTAGTGATGGACAATTAGGTTGTGAGCTTCCACTTACATGCTGCAATTGTTCTATGTATACATTATAGTTTCATACTGCAGCCTTTGTGAAGTTATTCATCCTTTAACTGTTTTTTCTTTTCCTGAGATAATTGGAATTGCAGTACACGTTACCTTAAGAGTATAATGGGAGAATGAATGAAAGCATGTGGTAATATGGTATAATGTGGTTTGAGTAATTAAATGATTTACAGTATATCATGTCTTATTTTTAAAATATTTTCCTAAAATATTTCACCCTTAAAGGGAACTGTTCTCAATATAGTGCAGATAAAATTCTGTCAACCATGTCAGTTCTGTCAACTCTGTCAACCATGTCCTTAATGTTCAATAAAAAATGGAAATAGACTATAATTTAGCACTGTTCATTAAAATCCACAATTATTCCTTAAAAAATCATTATTGTTCCAAATGGTGTCCTATTTTCATACTAAAATGTTAAACTGATGCAAGTCCTATGGGTCACAGACAGCAGTCATTTTGGTTTCATGGGAAGTCTTGCTGCACTACTCCTGCCTCAAGATGCATCTTTTGTTCTTGCTATAGAAAACTGGTCATGGAATATTTTGCCTCAAGGTAATTTTCATTATTTCAGTTAATTGGTCTGATAGTTCAGTTAAAAGTTAGTTTGTCTTCCTGAGAAGTTCCTTAAGCTGATAAAAAGTAGAATTCCTCTCTAAGTTTCAAAGTGATATTTGCTATCCAAGTAGTTCCTAGGCAGGCAGTCATTCCGTGATTGCTTTTAAATCAAGAACACTGATTTAATGATATGCGGTTTGGAGTGTTTTCTCTTCTTGTCTGCATAATGAGCCCCAGCTCCTGTCCTAACAAACACAGTAATGGCTGGTGAGGTTTTGAAAGTTGATGAATAAGCAAGGAGAATGAGTGCAGTCTGAAAACTTTTTCTGTCCTTTGGGTTGCTCATGCCTACAGGACATACAGAATGGATTGTAGGTCAGGTCTTTTAGAAGAGAGGAGTGTTTCTTTGTTCTGAAAATTAGTTTTTCATGAATATTAAGTACCTGTCAAATTTTTCTGTGTGTACAGAGAAATATAGAAATATATGTAGCATGATTACTTTTCTTTAAGCTGCAGTCAAGTGCTTTTAGATAGTAATTCAGACTTTGATAATTATAATGCATCCTGAAGCAGTACATCAAGGAAAGTAGCACACACAGGCCTGCTCTTCCGTATGCAGAAACAATTGAGGTGTCCCAACACTAGCTGAGGATAGAACCAAAGTAGTCACTTAGTTGTAAACTGAAATTTACAAAAAAAAATATTAAAAAATGCATTCTGTACATGTTGTACAGAAAAGGGCTTATCTTTAACAGCACCCCCAAAATTTTTACATTTGGTCAACATTTCAGTAGTGGCAATCTCCTTCTCCCATACATTGCTATCAGTATTCATATTCTCCAAGCTGTGTCCTCTCCAAGTTCTGCAAGATTCTTGTAGAAGAACCAGCTAATTCTTATCTTACTCCACTGTGTGCCAGTAATTCTACTGAACAACATTATTCTCCCAATGTCTTTTTATTTTGCCTATCAGTATATAAGTTAGAGTACATCACAGAGGATAAGTATATGAAGTTCCTATATGCAGCTGCCAACTATATGACTGCATCTCCCTTCTTCATATAAGAATTTTTGTGTGAATTTTAGACAAGAAAAGAGGTTGGTGGTTAAATGAATTGAGATAATCATTATCCTAGGATTTCATATACTTTGGGTATTTCTATGGGTCTTTGTTATATACTTGGGAAATTGCAATTCTTCGAGGAATTCAGATGAGTGACGTTGGGTAGTTGAGTTTGTTCCTGTCAGTCAAAGATTAGAATGCTGATGATATTTAATAATAAGCCAGAAAAACCAGGGGACATTTACCCATGTCAGTTTCCTGCTGCCATCCTCGTATGGAGAAAAGTGCTGAGGCTAAATGGAATTAAAGTAACCAGTCTGTGAACACTCACAAGGCTCAATACGTCATAATGTACTGCATTGCTTTCTACTTTTAATAGCACTGGGCTCTATTATAAAGCTCTGTTTTTATATGTCAAATGAATAAGGCATTTAGAATGAATGTCCAACTTCTTGGCGTCATAACGTTTGTACTTGCATGGTACTCATGAAAATCCATCCATTCATATAACAGAGGTATGATATAAGCACCCATGAGCTTATCACACCTCTTCCAAATATCTCTCTCTTAGAATAATGTCATAACATATAGAACTTTTCTTATTGACTCATTATTCTAAGTTTCTTTTCTCGAATGCCGCCCTCAACTTTTTATTTACCTTTGATTTTTTAACTTAAGGAAGTTCATTCATTTTATAGAGGTCTTCAGAGTTTCTTTGTGTGGAAGTTATTTTTGCTGAATTAATTTATTTTCTGTTGTCAATTTTGATCCACTGTATTCTATGCTTTTGTTCATATTCTTTCTGTTACTAGAACAATGTGCTTTGTCACAATTACTAATTAACCCATTTTGCTTCTGCTTGGAAAAATCATACATATATTTCTTTGGGGATTAATTTCTCTGTGCTATCGATTTCTTCAATCTTTTTGAATTTTGCAGTAACAAGACAGATTTACCTACCTATAGTAAATTATATCTTCTGCAAATATCTTATTCTAGAAAAGCAAAGCTTGTAACAAGAAGCAATATAATTTATTAGTCAAGTGATGCAGTGAGACAAAAAAAAAAAAACCCACAAAAGTTCTCTGGCTTATAAACTCTTCTTCACATCTAAAATTGAATCAACATACTCCAAGCAAAGTACATAAATTGGTCTCAGTTCAATTTCATTATTGTTAATCACTGTGACTGTCTGAGAGAAAAGGATAGTTAACAGCTGTGAAACTGAAGGAGCTGCTCCTAAGGATAGAGGTGATAAGGTCTCTACTGGGTTGAGAGAGAGGGACAGATTGTTATCCCCTCTGGAGTTGTGAAGATTAGCAGAAGAGATAGTGTGAAAAAAAATCATATAATGTGAGATAAAACAGGCTTCTTGCTGAGCTCTGGATCTTATGATTTTTAGTCTCCCACAGAATAATAAGCATTATGCACAGACTCATCTTCTGAAGGTTTACAGGTATCAAAGGTGGTCATTACTACTTTCAGATGGAGGAATGCTGACAAAAACAGATTTTTTATTTATAGTCATGGGACCTTTAAAAGTACGCATTCTGACCTCTTTCACCAGCATTGAGACTCTAGTGTCTATAAGTAATTTATATAAAGAGATACTGATGTGCATACTACACTTTGTAATACAGACCCCTACCACCTGATTCACATATTTGAAAAAGATAACAGAAGTCATTCAAACCTGGAAGAAGGACAGTGCAGTCTGCTAAAGGAGGGATTTTGAGTGGACTGCTTCCAGATCTAGTGAATGAGGGTAGATTCATGTTTGTGGCCACTCAGCTATCCAAAAATACCAAGTCTGGAAAACCAAGATGCCTTTCAAAAACTTATTCATCATGAAGGATTTGCAAGAGCCTCTGTCCATCCAAACAGGTCAGCATTTTCATAGAGACCTAAAATACAGGAAATTAGAATGGACAAGTTGATTTCCATTCTACTGTATGTGATCATTATTGCTCAGATACTCTCAAAACATCAAGAAATATTTCAGATGCCGCATTTTATGGGGCTTAAAAATGCAGCACAATGAATGACTACCTGTATCTCACCACAATGTCAATTTATTTTCTGTGCTAACATTGCAGGTGATTATGTAGTCATGACTATATACTTCGACTTAAGTAGAAGAATGGGATACTTCACTATTCAAACATACATTCCCTGTATATTAACTGTTGTTCTTTCCTGGGTGTCCTTTTGGATCAAAAAAGATGCCACACCAGCAAGAACAGCATTAGGTAAGTTGATAATAATTTCTTTCTCTGCTCTCTTTGTTTAGTTTCTACACTGTCATCTGAAAATGTTGTCTTCCTTTGAAAAAGGCCTCAAGATATATGCTTTGGATTAATGTTATCATGTCTTGCAGACCCAGATCTATTTATCAATAAAGTCTTTTGTTTTCTGTCTTTAAAATTAAAAGTAATTAAAAGTAAGCTACCCTGGCCCTTTGGAATGGCACTGCCACATATTTTGCATAACATTCTAGAGTTAGTGACTCTCTACTTGTTCTCACTATGATATTTCAGTGAAATTTTTGAAGAATAAGGTAATTGCATTGCTGGCTTCTTTTTCTTCTAAAATTCTTTCCCTACAGGAAATGATGTTCTATGTAAACTAAAAACTGTGGAATTTTAAATCATTCAAAATGTTTTATGTTTGTGGGCTTGAAGTTAAGCCTCATTCTAGGTGTGTAGATAATTTTCATAAGTTGTGGTGAAAAACATTTTTCAGCAGGTCATTTATGCCATGACCACTATGTTGTATTTGGCATTGTGCTTTAAGATACGCTGAAAAACTCTGACCATTTTTTCTTATGTCTATATGAAAACCTACAGATTTTGCAAGTGTTACGAGTGTAGGGCCGAGTGACAACAGCCTCATAGGTATACATCAGAACTGAAGAAAAAACATTTTGGTCCAAACTGAGGTTGCCAGAGCTGCAAATAACTAATTTATTCAGAAGTCTACCAGTCTAGGAAAAGGGGGAGGCTGTGTCAAGTTTTACATGCCTACTTTCAAGGGTAGGTGTTACCATTCCCAGCTATTCATTGCTTCCTCCTGCTGGAGCTTCTCATCATCTTCATTTAACTGACTGCACCCTCTAGATCATTCCAGTACAAAACAACAAATTATTGAAAATTGACATGCTTGATTTTTTGCACTGAAAACATTTGCAAAAGCAACTGAATCCCTAGGTTTGAGGTGGGGGCACTGCTGCAAGGAAGAGCTAGGACAAGGCGTACAGATGGGCTGAGCTTTCTCTAAGATTGCATGAGGGCAGCAGGCATGCAGTCCTTGAGGCCTTCTATGAGACAGCAGGCCTTTATTGAAACCACAGGATAGGAAAGGCCATTTGCATGAACCTTCACTCCCCTAAACTTCTGATCAAGTATTTCTCATCCCATTCCACCCAAATAACTAAACATTTACCAGAAATGGTTGTTACTTTTTGTGCAAATTCATTTCTGTCTGCTCTATTCCAAACACTAAAAGATAGGTGCTATACTTTATCTCAGGTGGAAGACAACTTGTTCAACGATGCAGCCTTTAAATATTACTTCAGAATAACTTGTCCTGTTTCTCTTTGTCCCCCTCCTGCACTAATAATTCTGAGAAGCCACCAATTTTAAGAGTGCTCTAGTTTCCAGCCTAAACCCCCTGGCAGATCTGAAGGGAAAAATAAAAAAGAAGTGCTAAAGAGATTTTGAAGCACATTCACTTTGAATGAGATTTTTTTTTTAACTCTTCCAGAATTCTGATCCCACTGTCTAAGTCCTTAACTTGCACAAAAAACATATTGTCAACTATTCAGTGTGTACTAACACCTGGTATAAAAGCTGTTTTCCTAAACATCTATATTTCAACAGCTTATTAACCTTCTGCTGAATGACAGAAAAATTGTATTATCAAAAATGCTCTCTAAGAATGAGACCCTCACTAGCCGCAGCTTTATTTAAGGAGTAAAACTGTATGCCAGCCGTGCCTGCTCTCAGTATGTAAACATCTTTCTAGGGAGTGTTTGTGTCAGCTATAAATCTTAGTTAATGTCGAGGGACACCTTTCAAGCCAAAGGCAGCTCAGTGGATGGTAGCAAGATCAATAGCAAGGAAGACCTAAGAGAACCTTTAATAGGACAAATGTAAGCAGACAACACTAGTTCACATTTTACAGATGATTCTATATTAAAACCCTTTTTGCACGAGATCAGTGCAAGACTGAAATCTGCAAGATTTCAGGAGTTTATAAAACTAACAAATGTAGCCATGTGGCATCTTGTGGGTCCTTGAGAAAGGAATATTTGGTCCTCATTCTACTTGTGTGAGTGCCAGAGCACTCTTGCAGCATGACAGACCCTAAGAGTTATTCTGTGACCCTTTCTACCTCTAAGGCAGTGTGAAGATAGACCAAAAGTGAGAACAGAGCATGTGTGATTACCTGTTCCTGGCTGTGCAGTTTCCTCTGGTGGCCAGAAAATTGAATGGGCCTTTAGCATACTTTTCTGTGGAACAACTTTCTTCTGAAATTGAATTGCTCAGTGGAGAAGATTGACCGTGCTCTGTCTTTTTAAACTAGAAGTACAAAGCCCCGTGTGTGTGCATCCGTTTGACTTATCTTCCAAAATGCTTATTTTTTTTTTACCAGAAAAGTAAAAAGGGAGAAAAGGTATCTAACAGTTCAAATTACTAATTTTCTGGAGGCAGCCTTCATACCCTGTTCCTGAAGATAGTTCTCCACACCACACAGCTCAGATTTCAATTAATTAGAATCAGAAGTAGGGTACAGGTCATATAACAGTGAAGCTCTCCCTGCCTCACCTCCATGACCAGAGAAACTCAGAGAAAAAAAATCTATTCTTATATTAAGGCTGTGGTTTTGATTTAAGACCATGACAGTGAGATATTCCAAGGCTATATTCAGTGGCTATGATTGCTAACTCATAAAACTCTGACAGAAAATTAAAATAAAATAAAACTTTTATAAATAAAGTCAAGTGACTGGAAAATAATATGTATGTGGGTCACTTCTTTTTGTATATGATTAGAGACCTCTTACTCCCAGATTGCAAATGGTCTCGTGACTCTTGGGATGCAGTAAGCAGATGTTCCCAGCTTACTGTAGGTCTGCCTGTATAACAGAACTATAAATCTGTCTGAGCAACACACTTCCACATTTTGAGAGTGGCACGTGGTAAAATCTGAGTAATACAGCCAAAGGCAAACCACTGAAATTATCCTGCTAATTAGTTGAAATGAATTGCAGACTCAGTGCACCAAAACTGCCCTGAGTATAACTGCATTAATGTGAAGGACTAGCATCAGGGAAACATTTCACTCTCTGAAATTAATGAGTAATTTTCTAAGCTATTGGCAACTACTCAGGGTTACATGAAGGACGGGTTTTTACCCTTTTCTGAATAACTCTAAGTAATAAGCTATTTCTGTGCTGGAAAACTAAATGCAGTCAGGGGTATTTGGCTGAGGGAAAAAATGAGACCATAATTGTCCTTTCAGCAGCACTAAGTGCTTTTTAAAAACTTGGCATCACAACCCCTTTTTAACATGCTCTTTGAGGGGCTGAGGCCAAGAGTGTTAGTGTGACTCACTCCAGGACACATGAAGAGTCAGTGAGAAATAGAAATAGAATTCAACTGTTGGATGAGAACTGTGTTTTGTGAGGTATACTCTTCTCCATTCATAGGGGAAAAAACAGATCTTTGCTGTTTGTCTCTGGTAATCACAGTGATCTTCTCCCAGTGTTCACAGTCAAGAAGAGCAAACAAGCGCCTGAAGAAAAGTTATGATCTGGAAAAAGAGGTTTTTTTTTTCTTGAGGATGAAGGGAATTAAGTTAAGCTTTTATCTGAACTCCCCCCTGCTTTTTAAAAAATGGGTATAATGTATAATATGAAGAGGCAATTACTATACAGCAACTTCAGATAGCAGCTTAAAAAAATGTAGTGGGTATCAAGGCCAGCAATGTGTTGGTATAAAAGAAGTTAGAGATAATGTTTAACAAAAAATGAACATTGCTCTCTTTTTTCTTTAAGTTCATTCCCTAAAAAAATAAAGCAAGTGCTCAATACGGGTGCCAGACCAGAAAGGCAAAGAAATCAAGTTTATAAACAAGTGATAACTTGGGTATACCAATACACTTTTTCCTACAGAAAAAATAAGAAAAAATGAACCTTCTTGACCACTTTCTAATACTCCCCATAATTCACGCTTGACAAGCCACTGCTCAGCAAGCATCTTTCAGACAACTTTTATTTTAAATAAATGCTTATACCAGTGATCTAGAAGTTAAATTATTCTCATGCATTTTGTACACCTACTCTGATCTACTGGAAAATCCTTTTTGATTTAGCAAATATCTATACCAAAGATGGTAACTTGCCCAGAGAATGTAAATGTCACAAAAATGGTATTTATGCACAAGCATGTGCTCCTTCTCACAACTGTCTACCTGAAAGTTTTGAAGCCAGATTCCTTCAAATCTCTTCCTGGCTGACATTAGAATTCTGTTGAAATAGTTACAAAGCATTGAAAATTTCAATAACAGATTCAAAGCTCACTTTGCAGTACTAATGTCTCCGAAGTGAGAGTTAACAATTTTATCTGTCAAAGTTTATTGTGTTTGAAACCACTCAACAAACTGAGTTTTCTTAACATGATAGATAAAATGAACTAAAGGTAGGGAATCTAGATGTTCTCTTTGGCGTAGGTGGGTTTTTCATTTTATTCTTATGTGCATATTGGCATACTCTGACTTAAAATTGTATCAGAATATAAAACGTTATCACCTTGTACACTTCTTTCTCTTTACTCTCTTCATGTGTCCTCGTAAGACTCATTTTAATATTTCAAAACTTGTGTCAATTTGTCAGGCATAAAGTAGATACACTAGAGAGAATTTTAATTATTTCAAAAGCTCATTCTTTGTCTCAGGTCTGAGCTGTAATCCAAGTCTAAACCTCATCTTAAATGAAGAATGATTCTTTTATAATAGTTGTCTTACTGTGAAAATATTTCATATAAATAATGGCAGTAAAAATCTGTTTGTTTTACCTTTTAATGTTTCAAATTCTGCACTCAGCACTCATATGTCAGGCGCTTGACATAATTTGAAATGTGACATATAATCTGCAAACTGTGATTGTTTGTTATTCTCAAATTTTCCATTCCCCAAGGTTTTATATTTTGATAGCAAAGCATGATTCATTGTCAAAGCAATTGAGGATGGTTACTATTCGTTTCATTAAAAAAAAACAAACAAACAGTTATTACCTCCCAAGACCTGAAACATGTTCAGACAGGTAGAAAAATTAATTAATAGCTAGTAAGGGCCAACACAAGGCCAGTAAGCCAACATTTGTTGCAGCTGAATATCTTTGCAGTTGACTACTTTGGAACTTTTAAGAGGATCATTAGCTTCAGAGCTGTTGTTGAAGGGTCTGGAGACATTACTGAATCGTGACAGCCACCTACATTGTGGTACAATTGAGAGGAAATGAGCATTTTTGTAGTATCTTTTAGATGTTGAAGATATGTACAAAGTCCAAAAGCATGTCTATGCTGAAGTTCAAAAATGCAATTGCGGTTCATATGTATACTAATGTTAGCAGCAGTAGAAATTTAGTGAAAATCACTAAACCTCTGAAAAATCTGCAGAGCATTTGGTAATACTTTAATTAAATCAACCCAATAACTGAGTTGACTCTTTTGTACTATTTGTGTTGTTGAAATTATATGGTTAGATGAACCAGATAGCATAAAGTTCACATGATCTACAGAGGTTGCTCTGGGTTCCAGTGCAGAACAGTAACTTGCATTGAATAAGACTGTTTCCCAGGGAAAGAAGATTTTTCACATTCCCTACTTTCTACGAACTTTGCTTTGATCTTGATTATTGGGTTGGTTGGTTTTTTTCAGCAACATTTTTTTTTCTGATTCTATTTGTTATTTGTTGTAAGAGAAAATCCAGGCCCACACAATAATCAGCATTTTGGCTCTTCCAGAGACTTTCTTATGGTTTGAATGAGGCAGGTTATTCTTGTGAATTGCTGTAGTTTCAAGTGCTAAAAATCAGAGGTGGGCATAGTTTAGCAAAGAGAAAGTAGTCAAAAGTAATCCGCAGATACTTTTTGCTCTCCACAGTACCATTTCTGGGAAGTAATTTTACTATAAGGCATAATTTAAATTATTCCCCACCATTTCAAACTGTGTACCATTACAAAATACCACTTTAACTATAAAAAGAAAGATTACCTTGCAGTTATGTTTTTAGAGCAGGCTCTCTTCGGAGACTTATTTGAGTGAGAGCTTTATTTTTCTTTCGAAGTCATTGAGGAGTTTAGTTTTTCCTATCTGAAGACTTGTAGTTCATAACAAATGATTAAAAACATCGGTCCAAAGCGGGAATGAAAAGCCATCTGTTGCTGAGGAATTAACACAAATGATATGAATTACCTAACAGCCAAATAACTGACACCCCAAAGATTTCATTCTAATACCGGTTTTATTGTTTCAGGATATTTCACTCTAAGTAATCTCGATTATATCCATTATTACTGTATCAATCTAAGATGTGATGCTTTATACAAATTGAAAAAGCTATTTCCATTAAGACTGCATCTGAAGTTTGTATGAGAATCTGTTTTCCTTTACCCAGAAAAATAAAAACAAAAAAAACCAGCAGTGGAACGCTCCCAAGGAAGCAGGAGTGTGAAAATATATTTTCAAAATTCATAAGCAGCATGAAAAAGTTATTTTCTTTTCTTTTTTCTCTTTTTTATTTTGAGCATGAGATTTTTCATGAGAGCAGTATTGCTGTGAAAAGCAACATATTTTCACTTATGTTCTCTAGGGGTTTCGCTTCGTTTGTTTGTACTAATGGTTCTGGGTTCCATATTTATTAGACTTTTACTTTTCTTAAAAAAGTATAAGGAGATGAGGGAAAGGATACTGAGGGAACCTCTGTGTTGCAAAGACAAATACGAACAGTTGAGGAAAGCTTTCTTTACTTAGTACTTCTCGCTTTATAATTGTTGTTTTTCATTATTTTTATACTACCAGACAACACTAATGAATTTCTTCTGATTATGTGTGTATACTTTGGCATTCTGTTGTGGGTATTATTTTCCAAACATTCTTTTAAGCCTGCAGAAATGATGTTACATAAAATTAAATCCAGTTTTTCTCTTCAGGGATTACTACAGTATTAACCATGACAACTTTGAGCACCATTGCAAGAAAGTCATTACCCCGTGTCTCCTATGTCACTGCTATGGATTTGTTTGTGACTGTATGCTTTCTGTTTGTATTTGCTGCTCTTATGGAGTATGCAACCCTCAACTACTACTCCAGTTGCAGGAAACCAAACTGTTCTAAGAAGAAAAAGTCGGTAAGACAGGAGTGTTTTATTTCCAAGACTGTGGCTCAGAAGGTCGAGAATCATTCTGTAATGTCCTGTAATCTCATTACACTCCACTCGTCCTAGCTTTTCTCACTTCATGGTATTATTTACCCTGAAAGCTGGTGGAAAGCAATTACCTGGAATTCAATTCCTAGCAGAAGGAATCTGCTGATCATGAAGCAGCAGCTCTGCCCAAGTGTCCTTTGCCCTCTCATTAAACTGCTAGTAGTCATAAAGGGCTTCAATGAAACAGGTATCATGGCTCATTATGCAATCATATGTACATCAATATATATTCAAATGCATCTGCTATATTGTGTCTTAACAGGTCTAGTGAACTTCATAAAATGGGATTTTGTTCTTTACATTGGAAACCAGCACTTATTTTTAGCCCCATGCTCAAATGTTCTTACATACAAGAACAAAGGGAGGTACTTACAAAGTTTTTGTAAAAAGGCTGCATTTTTGGACAGAAAGACCTTTGTGATAATAATACACCAGCTCTTTACATATAATCATTGAAAACAGCAACACAAATTCCAAATAGGAAAACTATGAAGGAGGAAGCTAAAGAATGAGAAAGGTAAATACTGTGAATAATTGATCAGGAAGCAGAAGTGGATTAAAAAAAAAAGCTGTGTGAAAGTGATCAAATGAAGATATAATAGAGGAAAAGGTTAAAATAATATGGAATTATAAAAAGCCTAGGAACTGATAAAGTTAGTTAATGAAAACTCCATTAAACCTCTAATAGCTAGTTGTAAAAATGCATTACAGAAGAAAGGCTGATGAAGAGTGTTACCAAAATAAATTTATGAGACAGTCAAAGTGAACTTGCCAATGATCAAACCAAAATTGCTATCCTATAGAGAGATTGAATGAAAAAATCTTTAGTATTCATGTGAGTAGGATGTATTTCCAGACATAAAATAAGTTGATGGAAAACGTGCAACACTGGTGGTATATAAATTAACACATGAAGAAATCCGTACTTAGCTATTGTTTACTATTTTTTTTTTAAGAAGGTTTAATAAAGACTTCACGTGAATGGAAATTGGGTGCACATTCTTCTGAGGTTTCATGCAGTTTCAAAATGTGCAGAATGTAGCATTAAATAATTTGAATACTCAGTATGAAGAATTTTGTGGAGAGATGCATTTAAAGGTCTATTTTAAGAAATGATATTTAGCATTAGGTGTATGTGAAGTAATACTTATATTTTCTTCTAAATAATTCTTTTGTTATCTTTACTTAAGCTACCTGATGTCAGTTTTGGTCATGTGATGGTAAGTACCCTGTTTGGTTCAGTGACAGCAATGGCAGCTTGAATATATGGTTGACATTTATTTGCAATAATTCCTGAGAAAGCTGTAATGCTATGTTATGCTTTACCCTGACTTCACTATAAATATTGTTTTGCTTTTTTGTTAAAAGGTCAGTTTGTTTTTGACTGTGGTAGAGGAACATAGCTGCCTCTTTCAATAAGTACTTATCAAATGATTTGGGAGAGAGAAGGGTCAATTGTAAATATTGTGTGCTATTTTTACTCAGAAACTTTGTGTCTCTGCATTATGTAATACTGCACTTTTCCATTACACTTCAGTAAAAATTAATAAGCACAAGTCCTATCAAAAATGTATATGGAGATTTAGTTAATGAGTTTTGTAGAAAATAATTTGTGTGTGTATATCTGTAAAATCTTTAGCAAACTTTCAGATGAATTTTCAAATATTTTGGGTTCAAAAGTTTAACTTACTTAGGAGTATATTAGAATCTTATCAAAAACCAGAATTAATTATATTCTCCAAATTTCAAGATAAATATTTGATTAAGTACATCTGCAATAAAGTTTAAATTCAGCACCTAATTGTGTCTCTAATTTTTATGAAATCTAAAACTGTAATACGTACTATAATATACATATATATAAGAATACAGAAGGTCAGTTTATCAGCTAGTTGAATGGTTCACTTCCAACTATCCAGTACAGACCAAAAAAAGTATAGAACTAAACTACCTCATTCATATTTCTTGATTTCCATATGCCGATTTGTATTGTTTACAATTCCTAGCTCCATGTTACTAGTTTACCTTTTACAAATTATGTTACAAACTTATTTTTAAATAAGTTTTTAAATAGGTTTTCTGTTGTATTTAAAGAGTTCATAGCATTGAAATTCTGCATATCGACAATGAATGCCTTATAAAAGGAATTGCATTTATACGCTTACTACTGGTGTCATTCCTTGGAAAGAATTTTCTGAAAGCTTTGACCAGTAAGGCACATTGAATGGTTAGTGGCAGTTTACTTTTTGCAATTGAAAAAGAAAAAAGAAGTGCATTTAAAATGATGCTAGGGTTGGTTTATTACTCTTAGACATAGCCACTCTCACCTGCTCAAAACTTACCTGCAGATTGTTTAAGTTTTTTATCCATTCTTCCTAATTTTTAGACATGAGAAATGTCCTGACATTTCCTAATATTGAGCTGAGACTTACTCTGAGTGTCAAAAAATTGCATGTTAAAACTGCTGCAGAAGCTGAACAACACAAGTCAATTACTCCCAGGATACTTGTGTTTTTACCAATCTTGATGCCACTTAAGAGGTTAAATTTCAGTAATCTTTGTCAAGATATGTTCAGATAATCCCACCTCTCATTTTTTTTCTTCTAGAGAACTTACATATACTATATCTGAAATAATTTTATTAAGCTTGTTGTATCAGTGCATCTGAAATGCCTTGCCCAAGGCCCCGGGAAGTGCCTTACCTTGGCATATCTCTCAGGTAGTACTGAGATGGTGTCTGTTGTACAAGTACTGCTTTCCTCCCGACCCTAGCTCAGCAGGCTGGAAAAAAAAAAGGCTCATGAAATTCAACTAGGAGAAGTACAAACTCCTAGGGTAGAAGAACTCCACACACCAGTACATTATGATGATCACTCAGCTAGAAAGTAGCTTTGCAGAAAAGGACCTTGGAGTCCTGGTGGACACCAAGTAGAATCATAGAATCACCTTAGATTGGAAAAAATCCTTAAGATCATCAGGTCTAACCATCAGCATGACACCACGAAGTTCAACACTGAACTATATCCCTAATTGGCACATGCACACATCTCTTAAATATGATGGATAGAGGTGTCACCACTTCCCTTGGCAGCCCATTCCAATGTCTGATCAGTCTTTCTCTGAATAAATTATTTTTCCTGATATCCAACTGAAATCTTAACTGTGTAATTTGAGGCTATTTCTTTATGTTTTGTCACTGAGACAGGAGATTAACACCACTTCACTACAACCTGAATTGAGGTACATGTTGAGACTGATACAGCCCCCTCAGTCTTTTCTTTGCCAGATTTATCAACCCCAGTTCCCTCAGCCACTCCTCATGTGTTGGGTTTTTTTTTCAGTCTCTTCAGCAGCTTTGCTGCTTTTTTCTGTATGTGTTTGAGCAGCTCAATATCTTTCTGTTAATGAGGAATTTAAAGCTAAATAGAATATCAGGGTCCAGTCTCACCAGTGCTGAGTACAGAGGGACATCCTGCTGACCATACTATTTGCATTGCAAGGCAGAATGCTGTTGGCCTTCTTGGCCACCTGGGCACACTGCTGGCTCATGTTCAGCCTGCTGTCAAACAGCATTTTAAAATCCTGTACTGAAATCATAGCTATTTGTTGCCAACTATATCTGTTTATATAAATCAAAGTAAGTTTAAGAGGTAGTGAATGCAGCTTATTTAACTTAGCACTCCACAACCTCTCTGGAAATTCAAACGATAAGGCATCCTTTGATGAAAATAAAGATTGTCTCTACATCTGGAATTCCTATGGTACGGACATCTTACTCCCAGCTCATCTTTCACATCTCATGTGATTTCTCGTATGATTATTAGTTGTGCATCCTCCATAAATGTTTTTCACATTGTTTGTTTCTTTTTCTCCCCTCAGAATTATTCAGTACTTGATATGAGACCACCAACTACAGTCATCACATTGAACAATGCCATGTATTGGCAAGAATTTGAAGAGGCATGTGTCTATGAATGTCTGGATGGAAAAGACTGCCAGAGTTTTTTCTGTTGTTATGAAGAATGTAAATCAGGCTCATGGAGGAGAGGACGGATTCACATAGACATCTTAGAATTGGACTCTTACTCTAGGGTCTTTTTTCCTACATCCTTCCTGCTCTTTAACCTCGTCTACTGGGTTGGATACCTCTATCTTTAAAAGTTGCCTGTAGTGGTGAAGACTGCTGTGTTTTCACACTGAGGAGAGATGGTGGAAGTGCAGAAGAAGTGAAGGACATTGTCAGTTTCATCTCAAATTATAAAGGCCACATTAACCTTCTCCATCACAGAGCCTGATGAAGAATTTTAATTGACTAAAAAAAAAAAAATGTGGAAGAATTCTCTCCTTACTGCTATTCATTTTAAAGGAAAGATTCCTGAAAATCCAGATGAATTTGTAGTGTAAGCAATGTTTATGAATAATTATTGTATATTAGAATTCTATTCTCCCTTGACATAGAAGCTATACACAATTCAGTCAAAGGTTGAGTATGTCATTTTTGTTCATCATTCCCATAGTTTCTCCAAATTGCTTCCATATCCCTGAGGCTCAGAGCAACATACACTGGCACTAGCAAATAGGCTAAAGCCAATGAAACTACTCATTTGTATTTAAACTTACTTGAAATATGTTCCATAGGTTCTGGGAAATATTTTCTTGATGATGTCCTTTCTATAGAGAAACCATCAAAAGACAATAATATATGTATCTGGTGAGATCAAAACAGAGAAGTTACTTTCTGCAAAGGTTGGGGAATCATGGAATTTGCTGGTTACCTACATGTATTGGTTTTAATTTGAGGTGAAAATAATACTAATATTTTGATACAGATAAAAGACTTGCCTGTCTCTGAGGCAGCTGTAGGCGTAACTTCTGCAGATTTTCAATTTTAACTGTCTTTTTTATGACTGATTAAACACAGTCATTGATTTCTAAAGTACTTCTACTTGAAGCAGGACAAGATGCTTCTTGTTTATGTCATTGTAGCAGACCACAGTTGATAGCCTATAAGTAAAAATCACTATAGTAGCACTAGTAATATGTGATTTTCTTCAGATTGCAGTGAACAGAAAAGTGCCCTCATTCTTATGCATTCTTACTTTTTCTCTCAATGTTATTTTACAAAATGTAAAAAAAAAAAAAAAAAAAGTGCCAAAGGACATTTTTANAAGGTAAAAAAAAAAAAAAAAAAGTGCCAAAGGACATTTTTATTTCTTCCATAAAGGTAATTATTGCAGATGTTAGATCTACATTCCTTGGATCTGACCTAAAGGTTGAAAATTTTTTTGAAAATTCAGCTGTCACCCTTGGATTAAGCGTGGAATAGTTGCCACATGTAGAAAAGGTTGAAAAAAATTTTTCCTTAACTACAAATATGTTTTAGTCTAGAAACTTATTTTGTATTTTTCAAACTTTTGACCATTAAATTCTTAAACTGCCCATTTTTTACCAAAAAAAAAAAATAT
>VXAB01006123.1:34541-53499 GCA_013399175.1 Odontophorus gujanensis | reverse complement strand
AAAAAAAAAAAAAAAAAAAGATTGGTGGACATAAACTGACAGGTTCCAGAATGCATAAGTCTGCTTACTCATTCTTGCTTGATTTACTATCTCTGCTTCACTGCTCTGTGCTGTGGCAGCCACCGAGAAACTATGGAAAACAAAGAGATATGTTTTCTAGGTTCTGTATTATTCAAAATACAATTATTCTAGACATCTAGATAATGTATTCTGCATACATCTGTGTGCCATACCCTTCTGAAACAGTAAGGAATACCCTCATTACCCTCTGGATATTCTTTTGCTTCCTTTGCAAATTGAAAAAGATTAACACTTCTGTGCAGTCCCATGGTAAATATACAAAATACCTTTTAGCCTTTCAGAATGTTTTCTTAGTAGATGATATCATATTCAAAACTTGCATTTATTCAGATGCTTCTTTTTTGTTATTTAGTTCTTTTTACTCTTCCATGGTAGGAAGGGAACTTGTGTGGTTACCTTCCCTCTACATTATTTCCTTTTTGAAATTATGGAAAAGATTGTGAGTGTTTTTTTTTTTTTTTTTTTATTTAACGTCCTACATCGTGAAAACCAACTTTTCCTAGGAAGGAAGTAAAATCAAGCCTCTTATTTCTCTCCCTTCAATCAAAAGTTGATGGACATTGCTTTCCTGCATTAAGAACAGCATTTTCAAGGCAATTAAGGGTACACAATTTATGTTCTGCTTAACTCAGTTTTATCAGTTCTTCTGGCCGGGACACTTACTATGCTGAAATCACCTTCTTTTAGAGACACTCTGACAAGAATAAATGTATAACAACTTGCAGCCAGTTTATGCTGTCTCTGTGTCTAGAAGTACTTTGGAACTGAAGTACTGTATACAATTTTAGCATAACTTTCTAATCAAGAACTACAGCTGTAGATTAAAACACCTTAAGCACTTTATCGACATTTTGTTCTCTTTCAGATTCTCCTTCCCTCCATCATCAACACTCGCTTGTATGTTGGGTCAATAAAAATTATTAAAATTACAACTGGAGGAATCCAAAAGTCCAGGAATGTCTTCACAGAGACAGTGACAGATAGCAAAGCAAAAACAGGAGGAGGAGATTATTTTTCACTGATGTGCAGTTATCTATCCCACTCCTCTTATTCAGTTCTTTCCACCACCTGCCACTGATTAATTCCAGGTCAGCCACTTGGTGGATTGCATGTTCATCAGCTAGAACAGTAGTGACACATGAGCCTTTAACTGATTATATTTATGGAAGCATTCTACCAGACATCTCAGATAACTGCCTCAAACAGTTCTACAGCTCTAACATGACACAAAGCCCAAAGCCTCATGTCGCCGCAAGAATTTAGCACAATTCACCGTTCCTGATACCTTCGTGATCTAGGAAAGGATTCTTACCACCTTTTTACACCAATTTTCACCCATTCTTCAAATGCAAGATGGCACTGGAAAGACTGTACTTGCTGTACTGCTGACTGAGAGAAATAAAGACTGTAAAATGCTTTAAGACAAATTTTGTCAGCTTCACAGTCTGGACAGCTGCTGTTATGTTTTAAACTGTAAAGCAGAGCACTCACTGCAACTCATAGGGGCTGTCCATAATTCACTATACTTCTCCCTCTGGCTGCCGTTTCTGGATCTCCCTGCAGCACAAAGAAAAGGCACGCTGTGTCTTAGCTGCTTACTCAAGTGCTTTTTTCAAGGTATATTGTACTCCTTGCTTACAGTGAAATCTTTGTGCCTCTCACATCAGTGCCTTTAGCATTTCTCAGTTTTGAAGTATATACTATTCCTGGCCTGTGAATGAGAAAGAGGGCCAATGACCTTACTGGAGTTCTCCCTGAGCACCGTTAAGTGGTGTGACCATTGTTCTAGATGCCATCAAATTACACACTGAGCATTTGACTGATATTTTTTATACTTCTTAAGCAATGTGTAGGTTCCTTAATTCATAAGTAGCAAGAAAACTGCAATGGGATTCAGCAGTTAAAACATCATCCTTCCTTCTTCAGCTCAACAGCTTCAATCCACCTGAGGGGTGCTGAGCATAAGCTCAAGGCTGACGTTTAACTCATCTAGGTCACTTCCTAGATGACTATATAAAACAGGTAAAAACCAAAGCATCCACTGGAGAGGTATTTCCTGGCTAATGTTGAGGGTGGTTGGTGTGTTGTTTTTTTTCTTTTTCTTTTTGTCTCTTTTTTTTCTCTTTTCTTTTTTCTTTTTTTCTCTTTTTCTCTTTTTCTTTCATTCTTTTCTTTATTGGTTTATTTTCTATTCTTCCTTCCTCTCTCCCTCTCCTTCTCTCCCCTTCTTAGTCATCAACAAGCTCAAATTAGCTAAATTCCTTTGTTACTAGTTCCAGAAGCTGCAAACTATTGTTTCAGGCATCTCCACACTTCGCTTTTGGGTATCCTATGTCCCAGTAATGAAGGCCATGGAGGATGTGAGGAAAGAACCAGCTTCCCAAGGCACAAACCTCCCCCCAGCTAACGCTGTACAAATGTAGTGATATTTGTCAATAGATGTGAGAGGATTCAGAATGATTCTTGGGTTAATCTTCTCTTTGTAGACTTCCCTGCTTGTTTTCTGACAACAAACAAAATAATTATTATGCATTTCTAGACTTAATGCTGCAAAAGAAAAACAGTCATCAAACTGAAGTGTTTCAAGGAGCTATAGCCATAGTTTATGACACTAGTTACATGGTCACTCTCCTCTACTAGAACAGAATGTATAGCTTTGCTTGGTGATACTAACATACTCCATCTCTCCAGTGAACATCAGTGATCAACAGTGATTGTTAGTTCAATTACCACTTCCCAGAAGACAGAGATTGTGCTAATTTAGAATTTTATTCTGATAAATTTAACAAATTTCAAGGACAACACTGTAAAACATGACTTATGCCAACACTTTCTCATCCTCTTTTGTTTTCTTTTAGTGTCTAACTCACACTTTTCTTCACTGCTAGTAGTGAGTGCCACTAACAACGTTCACATCTAATTGCTCAGAGCAGGACCCAAAGAACAGTGTTCTTGTAATGCATCGATTATCAACTTCTATAAAATATTTACTCTGTATTTCTAGAAGATACTTGAGAAGGAGCAAGCAGATTGAAACATTGATTCATGTACAGTGGTTGTCCTATGATGATCCTTCACTATTGACTTAACACATTGCCATGGTGGCTCACAACACAAACAGAAGAGAAAACAATCTGAGAGCCTTTGTCATTTGTTTTCTTATAGGGTCTGCTGAAAGCAATGGGAAATAGATCCACTGATTCACCAACAGAATCTATCACATGACAGAATATTGCAAGCAGAAATATTTTGTTTCTTTATTTCTAGCTTATTCTGTAGGGAGGTTTGAAACTTTTACTTCCATATGAAAAAGCATAGTCATCAGTCTTATGGTATGTTTATATATCTATAAGATTTTCAGCCCATTTGTCGTCTTCAGGGGTTGCAATATATGTCGAAAATAAAGGCCTTCCTTCAAGACTCAGTGAAGTTGATACTTCCACCTTTTCTGTTGGGATTCATGTCTTTTTTATTTTTTATTTTTCTGGAAAACAGAGAATCTAGTTGTTGACAATTGTTTTAGATGCTGAAAACAAAGCAAGGTTTTTTTAGCTAAAACAGAATGATGCTTTAACAGAGAAAAAAAAATCTGCACTTGAAGTACATTGCTTTGACAAGTTTAACAGTGAATTTTTGTACTCCGTACCTGTAGTGGCTTACTGAAAGAGACATGTTTCTCTGTAACACCATCTAGGACTAAGATCTAAAGAAAAGATAAACATTGTTCATTGTTTACCTAGCAGCTGCTCCTTTACAGAGCTTTGGATTGTGGCTGACAGCAATTGGCTAGTGTTTGCTCATATTCCTCAAGAGAAACATCCAAGTTCTGTGATCGTGCATTTGTTTCTACAAACTTTACTTTCTTTTTTCTTTTTTCCTTTTTTTTTTTTTTTTTTTTTTTTTGTTCTGAGTCCTCAAGTTGGTGTCTGAATGCATCTGGATTCCTCAAGGGTTTTCCCAGAATATATGTGAAATTAGACAATGACATTCATCCAGCTCTGTGCTTAAGAGTTGGACACATGAGAATACTTTGCTTTCTGTCAAAGCAAGTGTTCTGATCTTCTAATCATTTGCTGCTTATGAAGGACAAAGTAAAACAGCGGAAGAGCTGTGCTTATCTTTATTCATATGCCTGGAACAGGATTTCTCAAGGACTGAGCCAGGCAAACCAGGCAGTGACACAGTCAGTTATTTGCCAGATATGCTTCTATTCATGCAATGAAAACACAAGCTAGAGCCACAACAGCCTCCTTGATGTCATCAAAACATTCAACTTGGAGTCCTAAGCCAGCCTGCAGAGCTTCTTACAGGGGAACTCATGTACCCCCATTAGTAATTTCAACAGCTTCTTCGTGGCACTTAATACTCTACTGATGTTGCTTTACCTTCTTGCAGCTTATGGTAGTGCTTGGTGGAGATGAAGCTGTACTGACACAATATAATACAAAATACAAAGGATAAAATACCCACAGTGAGGCTGGTGACTGCTTGTTATTGAGAATATAAAAGAGAATGCTTCTAGGTCTACCTAAGTCAAAAATTTCCTCATCAATCAAGCCGCTTGACCTGAGGAGGGCTTTAGGTTAAAATTTTCTTAGAAACAAACAAGAACAACTTTGAATCTTGTTCTGTCTGGGTTGACAACCCATTTATTGGAGTAAGAGCTTAGGGAAAGCAGTTTTTTAATGTACGTACTTAAAAGGAGAGTCCAAAATTTCTAAATTTTACCTTAAAAGAAAAAGTATAAAGAGACTTATATTGACAACATATATGAGAAGTATTGCTGACAAAGGAATGTGGAAGAGCATACTAGAGACACCCTTCCATTCCATATGAACAGACCATATGGGATCTTTAAAATTTGAGCTCGTGTTAAATTTGTGGAAAGCTGGTAAAAAAATTGTATTCAGTAGAGTTACATAGGCAGACTAGGGAAGTAGGACACTCTCAGAGTGCTACAAAGGGAACAAAATTCCACAAAAACTCTCCTCAGAGCAACATTCCTCCGAACAAGAGTGCAAATCTTGTGCAGAGGGATTGCAGTATCAGCCCCCCATACTCTCTTCTGTAGTTATTAAAGAGTCCTGTGATTCTATTGCTATACATGCTTATGTGCAGGCAACGTGGCTGTCACAAGTAGGAACACAAGACTGGAAGAAATCTGAGACCAGTCTGTTGCTATTGCAGGTAACCACCACTTTATTCAATCCAATTTTGAACTCTCAATTACTCTTCAAAACATTTTTTGCAACTTGTCTATGTACGGAAACTTTTTATTTTGAGTTCAATTTTACAGATCACATAAACTCTGCCAACTATGTGCCAAATTGAACATTCTTACAGAATAAAAATGAAATTTTAGATTTCTAATCTTCCTTCTGAAGTTTTTCTTAGGGATGTGTGATTTCTTTGCTAGCAGTGCAGCTTGTGATGTCATAGTGAAATGAAAGTACAATTCTGTGCCCAATGTGCCTTGAATAATACAGGTAGCACTAGTACCAGTTTGTCATTCTAAGTTAGATAGCCATCCTAGTGATCCCTCAGACTGACTTAACCGGAAAAATCAAACACCTGTGTGCTTCATCTCAAGTTCTCAGACAATGACTTTGCCCTATCACATCCATTCCACTTTTCTTTGTGTTAAGGAGTAGGGCTGTGTGTCTAGAATACTATTTATATTCGTATTTTGATCCCAGTATTTGTATTTCTGGATACAAATAAATACACATTGTCAGAAAATGCAAGTATTGTGTGCATATATTGGTGACTGTATTTTCTTATGAGAGTCGAGAACTCTAAGCAATAGAAACAGACATCTGAAATTCTAAGAGTAGACACATAGAGTAAGAGCAGACATCTTCTTATGAGGTTTTATTGAAATGAATATCAGATGATTGTTTAAAAATATTTTCTACAGTAAGTATGAGCAGCCAGTAAAATAAAAGGTTTGAAACCAAGGTCTACTCATGGGGCTCATGTAAAGTGGGAAGAATATCCTATAAAATTTAAAGAGAAAACCAGAAATAAGCTGTGTCTGTAGCACAAACTGCTTAAATATAAATAATTGATTTTAAAAGTTGATTTTAAAAGCTTGATTTAAAAGCTGTGAGTGAACTTGTTTTCAAAACTTTCCCATCCAATGTTTTCATTAAATTGAAAGCTAGTTCTATGGATCTGCTTACACAATTTACTGATATTATTACAAATATAATTTATTTGCCAGTCACTTATTGTTAAAAACAAATATCCTCTTGGTTTATCCTCTTGGAATGCAACTTAATTCCTGGCTCTGTAAATTCATTACAACAGAATTGCAAGTTCTCAACCAACTCAGACTGTGAAATCCTTACTCCTTTTCAGGATTCCAGTCCACAGTAAAACTAAAGTTGACAGCTGAGCCACAGATAAAGCAGAAACTTCCTGGATTTCTCTGGAAGTGCACAAGGGATTTCCTTGTCAGAGCTTTTTATACTTTACTATGTACAGTCCTAACACAAAGGCATTTTTTTCCACAAGACATTTTATTTCACAAACAGTGTACCTAATTCTTCCATTCCCTTTCACTAAACTTTCAGTAAGATATCTCTCTTTTCCCTTTAATAGCTCTGTTTTTTTTCAGATATTAGTTTGCTATGCAATTCACGTTTTGTGTTTCATTATGACTAGTTACATGAACTGATCTACCTACTCAGAAACACACACAAATTCTGTGCTTCTCTAATGATGGCCAGCACTTATTCTAACAGTGTTTGACATGCAGTAAACCAAGTAGATATGGTTATGGCCAGATTCCCAGAATAACAGGTAGGTAATTGTTATCATGATTACATGCCTTTTACACATCAGCCCTTAAAGCATTCTGTGGTAGGAGTGTGAACATAGTGCCAGCTGTTGCCCTCAGCAGAGCATTACCTGAACCATCACCTTCATTCTTGCAGTCAGAAAGGGAGCCTGAAAAATGTAAGTTGAGCACATCAGCCCTTCTAAAGATTTAAGATGCTCATCATACCAAATTCAGAAGGATCTGATACATCTTGCAATTTAATAACATTTCCTGCCCAGTAGGCTCGAATGTGCAATAAACTAGTATGATGAATCATGCCAATAAGTTCTGCCTTTTTATATTACCCTCTGTCTCACCACCACAAATCTAGTTAAGACCTGAATTACTGCTTGGCAGTTTCACTTAAAGTAAACCCTGTCTATGAAATAGAAAATGAGCAAAGCTGAATATCAGAGAGCTATCCGGAAAGTAAGGAACAAATACAATAGACATTTTATTCCTGACAGGCATTTAGAAGACCATTGTCAGTTAATAGCTATAGTCAAATAACTTAGATTTTTAAAGTTGCATTACAAATGGAAGGCACCTGCATTAGCAATGCAAAATGAGTTGCATGTGCTAAAGTTTCACATAGTAGCAACTTGTGCCAGTGAAGTCTTTTATTTATTAATTTGCATGTTTGCTTATTTTATTACAATTTATTATATGTTCCTCCAAACTGCAAGAGAATTGTCCTAAAAAGAAGCAGTTTTTCATGTTGGTGAAATATGGGCCAATGGGCTATCCTCTAGCATTGTATAACCAGTGCTCATCATAGATGCACATTTTTAAATAGTCATGAAGAGATTCTACTTCAACTTTAGTTTCTACATTATATGAAATTGGACTGTTTTTATAGAGCAAGTCTTAGCATCACAGCATCACAAATAACAGTAGATCTGGAAAGGTACCCTTTACTAAGGTGCAGGTTTCTTGTGTCTTTTAATTGTCAGTCAGAGGTCCTACAATGCCACAAAAGTAAGAAGGCCAATCAAGAAGAAAGCAAAGTCTCCTTCCTAGAAAAATGATGCAATCCTTGCTATCCTGTGCAATTTTTTGCCTCTAGAATTGATTTTGTTTCCCTCCACGCCTCCATAGTCCTGCTGAGTCTGATAGGGAAAAGCACTGCTGATGAGCGTCTTCACAGCAGTGAGAGTAGTGCAGCCTGTGCCAGCCGAAGCATTATAGTCCTGAGTGTATAATGGCCCGGCAAAACAGTGCTGCATAACTACCTGAAATTCAGGAAGGAGTAGAACTTATACACAAACAGAGGCTGGGACATCACATCTGTAAGGCATCCTCAATTCCAACCACCATTAATATATTAATAAAAGGTTACATTTCATCAGAAAAGGTTAGATCTGGTACATCTGTGTGTTGATCGGAGCAGTACAGCACCCTTTCTACTGAAATTAGAATCGACAAACTTTACCTCTTCAAAACCCTGAGACATTATGTTTTCAAATATTTTTGACTATGAAATACTGTTGATTTAAAGATACTCATGCATTTTCATGACACTTGACAAATGCCAGATCCAGTGTTTTGACCAATGTTTTTGATACAATTATCCACTCAAAGCAATGACAGCTATAGAAATTAAAAATAAAATTCCCATTGACTCACCCACTTTCTAGTGTTTGTGCTAGTCGAAATATAAATGAAAACTGTAATACTTGTTATGTGACTATCCACAGGATTTGATTCAGAATTTTCCCAGACCTCCTAGGATTCATAACAAATGTGCTGTCATTATTACAAATTGATTTTGCAGTTAACAACATATCTGTGTATGCTTGTCATCTTTGAAATCCACTGAATCATTCAATGGTCTATTCCTGGGCCTTCATCTGAGGATTAAACAGAAACCTCAGTGCTCAGTAAGTACAGGGGTAATATTCTGTACCAGAGATGATGAAGTCTGTGCAACAATACTGGTTTGTAACCGGCAAGCTGAGCAGTATGAAAAACTGCTGAAGATTACTGCAATTGGCAGTCTGAGTATAAGGTAACTGTGTGCTCTCAATACAGCTCACGCAGCTCTAAAATGGACTACACTATGATTGTGTCCAGTAGATCGAATGAACCTGTCATTGCCATGTGTGCAGCATTGCTGAGGCCATGCATGAAATAATGTACCGAGTTCTAGCATGTCCTCCTCCATCACATGGTTAAGAGGGACCTGTTAGGTAACTGCTAAGACGGTCAGAGGTTTAGGACAGGTGGATAGTAAGAAGCTGAGGAAGTGTGCTCAATTGGACTGATAAAAAACAGACTAAGGGATGCAGTATTCACGAGCTACAGCTACTTGAAGGGCACTTAGAAAAAAAAATGCAAGAGCCATAAATATTCAACCCTATATGTGGTGAAAAAAATGGCGTAACTGAAACAAACAAACAAGCTGACGTTGTTCATTCTCTGAGCAATTTCTCTTTTTATACAGCACATAAGCCATGTCAAGAATCACATTATGCTTTCCTGGTGAGACCTCTCAATGCCATCTGGAGAAATGTATTTTTTTAAGATTATGTAAAGTCCCAGTTTGAACATGCCATTTATGTCAGTGACTTTAATATGTATTGCTGCCCCAGTTTTCCCTTGCAAATTGGTAAATTATACCATTTACACAGTATATTAAATGAAGAAAATTCCCTATATGTTTTAGTGGACACCATATATTCTACATTTCCTCATAAATCCAGGCTGCAATAAGCAGAAGTATTAACTTTGAATAATAGAATGTGTGATTGAGTAATAGGTTTCCTATTAGAGAGCTGTTGTATTGTGACTCAAATGTGTGTATAAATATAGGAAGATACTTCTGTGTATGAAAAAAAGAATAACCAAACAAACACAAGAAAATCTTTTAACAATTTTCCATTTCTGGCTCTTACTGTAGCGTAATGTGTACTGGATGTTCCAAATGTCTAACCACAGTCATTTCAGTAACTAGTGGATACCAGTTTTTTATATTTTTTTTACTCTTCTTATCTGTTACATGTACAAATAAAACAAATTCTATCTGTTTGTGTTTTGTATCTACTGTGCAGTGGACAGTTATCTCCAAATGGGTGAAAAAAATGGTTCTTCTTGTAAGTTCCTTCCTCTTGGGCCTTGTACAATGCCAGTTCACAAATGGAGACTATGGATAGGAAGGCTAAGGGACTGAGATGGTGAGCACAACTCCTTCTAGTAGTTTTGGCCCAAGGGTTGCTACTGTATCTGTGTTATGTGCCTACACTCATTTGCTTATTGGAAGCATAGAACTCATTAGTTCTGCATGTGTGGAACAAAACTAGACTAAAACTGATAACATGATGATGTTTCCAATACAGGAGTTAACTTCACACATCTGTGGAGACAACTACCACAACAGAGAATTCAAGCTTTGCATAAATCAAATAAAGCAGCAGTTGGTAAGGAGCTACTTTTAGGAAGTGGGTGATGTAGAGTTCATTCAAAGAGGAAACCTGGTATTCCAGGAAATAACAGGGTGGAAGGTTTTTAGCAATGTTCTCATCACACGACACTAAGTCTCAAATGATGCTGTGACAAGTTCCATCTACTGAAATTAGCTGGTGTAGGATACATCCTAAGGTGAGCAGAGCTCACAGCCTAGGCTCATTTACACAGCATCTTTGAAACCTGCTGAAATGTAGTGTACAGTCACAGAGAAGATTACAGCACTTGCATAGAGACAACAGCCCCAGAAATGCAAAAGCCAGGAGGATCTTAAACTCTTAGGCTCTCAGGTAATTTATGAAGTGCTACTACCAGCCTGCTCATGTCAGCATGCCAGGTAGCAGAGAGCTGCCTGTGACAGCTCTGCGTAAGCAACAGAAAGTACAATTCTCCCATGACCCAGGGTGCTGGGTGATAGAGAGCAATACACCTGAGACAAAAAAAAAGAGACTTTCAGGTTTTAAGAGTGTTGAATATCCATGGCATTAATAATCCTAGAGGTAATCTGAATATTCAAAAGTGTTGCACCCTATGATATAGGTCAAAAAGGAATCATCGTGGTTCTCTCCCCCATCTTCCAAAACTGATATCCCACAACTATTTCTACTGTGTGAGAGTAACAGATCCATGAGATCCATGGAAATAAGATCCTTTCAAGGAATCTATTGCTTGAGGGGGCTATCAGGCAAAAATAAATCTTTATACTGCAAAAGTCCAGTCAGATCAAATTTCAATGAAGAAAAGAGAAAAAAAAAAAAAGCATAATACACACAAAGCAAAGTCCATCTGACTAACTATAGCTATAAAACTTGTAGACACTTGTAGACACTGTCACTGGAGATAGCCATCCAAATTCCCTTCACAGCTGATGGAGAGGCACAGACACTTCTAGAATACAACTCATCTTAAAGCAGGCATCTGAAACTGGAGTCAAATAAAACATGCTCGAAAAGAATTCTTTTATTTTTCAGCAGCTATAAAAGGATCCTAAAGGAAGCCTAGTTCTACCATAAACATTTACAATTATGGAAGATGATTCCCACCCACATTATTTATAAAGAGCAAAAGCAGAGATGCTACACTGAGGAAATCAGCACACTCAAAGATCTTTAAGCAATAGTGCAGTAATAAGGAAAAGGGGTGAATGTAGGATTTTCCCTGTTCTTTCTCGGAGCAAAGGAAAATATCAACATGAATATGTCTACAGTGCCCACAATATTATCCTGTGTGCATTGTGTTCCTGCAGTATCAGAGAGAAGGCTGCTCACATTAACACAGATACAAGTAGTCTTTGTGATAACTTGGAGCTGGGTGTGACATCACTCGCTCTGCTACATCAGGGGCTCTGGGCTAAAGGGGCTGGAGTACCTCTCCCTGTCAAGTCATCTGAACAAAATCAGCTCCGACATTTCTATATTTCACCACAGCATGCAGCAATTTCCCATGCAAATGTGCCTATATCAAGAAGTAGATGGCACGGTAGTCTCAGTAAGTCCTGGTCAGCCCTCAGTAACACAGCAACTGAGTGTCCCAACTGACTTTTCAGTTAGGTTCTGAAGGACCTGAAGCTATTCTAAGTAGAGTGAAGATTAAAAGACAGTAAGAACTTGGTAAACACAATGAATCAGGAAACAATTTTCTTCTAGAGAAAATGCTCAACCTCGTGTTTTTAATGTTAGAGCTATCAGACTGACAACTCTTTTGTGTGATGAAGACTCAAGTAGGGTGAGGTGCTGCTTGTTCCGTAGTTCCGCAAGTTATGTGTCAGACCTCAAGTGAACAACTTTACAGTGCCTGTCATGTTTCTGTGTTCATTTTGGAGGCCCATCATCAATCTTTTCATATTATCTCTGTTAAATACTGCATAGCTGTTCTTTCTTTCAACAAAACTGCCCTGAGCCATCCAGTCATATGGAACTGTACCTGCCAAATACCTGTTTGTGTTAAAGCTACTGCTGAGAATACAGATAGTATAGTCTGCAACAGTGTATTTTAAATATTTAACTAAGACTCAATGATCTCTTGAGGTCCCTTCCAACCCCTATGATTCTATGATTCTATGATATATTATTTGTGTATCACATGAACACTGGCGGAAGTGTGCTGAGAACTTGGTATGCAGAAACATACTTCTTGACTTTGTCCTTCATTTATGCCACTGATATTACGCAGTTTTCAGCATTCCCTTTGAATTTCTCCAATTTCTGTACACAGACCCTCCCTCAAGTTATGCTTACAGGAACATTGCCTCAGTGGATATCAGGGTATGCCTTTTTGCTTTGAGTATATCATCATATACAACAAAATTCTTGCCAGTGAAGTATGGATGTAAAATGATTGGCATGCACAACTACAGAGCATGCAGATTCTCACATCCTTATGCTTTGGTGCAAGAGGTAAGCAATCCTCCCTTTTTGACTTGTATTTCATCCTGTACTTGGCACAGTTCGAAGAATAACTCAGAGCTGGCAGTCTCACAGATGTGAATCCTGGCTGGAGTGGTATTTCATACTTTTCTTACATATCATCCAACAGTCTTTTGACAGAGATTGGCCTCCATTCACTAACAGGGATGTGGTCATCATTATCGGCATAATAGAGAGTAGGGCCACACTCCTGTCTGGCCATAATTGCTGCAGATGTTGTATGAGACAGGCAATGACCATTGCTGTCTAAATGCTGTTTCAGTGTGACTCACTGCAGGCTGATTCAATTTATCCCATGAAAGCCTGCCTGATAAAAGAGTGACCCTGCTGAGTCTTTTCTCCAGCTCCAATACAACTGCTTCCCTTCACTCTGTTGCCATCCAGCTGCAGCAGGGCTGTGCTCTGCCTCTGCTCTGCCATTTTTGTAATGCGTGGAGACCGCAGAAGTTAACCTAAGAGTCCCCCGCTGTACAAGGTATGGGAATCTATGGGAATATACATAGTACGTACATAGTACGTCCCTCTTTTTGGAAAACAGTAGCACCGTTTGCTTAAGTAAAATTCCTCATAGGTAAATGGAAAATGACTTACAAGAACTTCCCTGTAAACTCTTTTCCTCACCAGTATTTTTCCTACTCTCTGCATGAAATTAACATGACAAAGGTGACAGGTAAGCACGTGTTTCTGCAAGCTGATATATAGCAGCACTGATTATATGTTTCTTGACTGAGTCAACAGAGATAGCCAGGGTTCCTACCTGCCATCTTAGGTTCCTCATAAAATACTTGAGGCACAAAGTTAGAGCCATATGGAGCATTTTCACTGTTGCTCTGCAGCTCAGACCCTATTAACAATGAAGTAAGCAGTCCAACACTTCTAGTAATTGATTTGGAAAGAGTATACTCAAAGACACAGTAGGTACTTTCCACACAAATATTACAAGAATTCCAAGTGCTTCAGGACTTAGAAGCATTTTCCAAAGCAGCACACACATGTTTCAATGAGAATGGTCATGGATATTTTGTAATAATGTTTTGTAAAATAATTTTGTAAAAATGTTGAATCTGCTTCTCCATTATTTGATAATTTCATATTTGTAGGACAGTAATTTCATCATTCTGTAAAGTGTTGGACAATTTTCACATGAATTTCTGTATTGAAAATTGTTTCTTATTCGTATTGTAACGGCCTTGTCCTTAGACTAGGCTGTTTTTAATGATGCATTACAACTAGAAACATTTATTCTAGCCTTGTCATTAATCCCCTGTAACATCTATATTATTTATGCATTTTGCATATTAACAAGTACTAGAGAAGGTTTGTTATGCTAAAAACATTATTATAGATTTAGTCATATACTTCATAATCATGTTATTTTAATACGTAAACAAAGAAATAAAAGTATGTTTAACAAAGATGTGTATTACCTCCAATAGAACATCACAGTTAATGACAGCAATAATGCGTACTGGTTAATTGGTAAGCTTCTACAGGTTTCTGTTCATTTTCATAGATTCATAGATTCATAGATGCATTAGGTTGGAAAGGACCTACAAGATCATCTAGTCCAACCATCCTCCTATCACCATCCCTACCCACTAAACTACTAAATCAAATCCCTTAGCACCTCATCTAAACGCTTCTTGAACAGCGCTAGGGATGGTGCCTCAACCACCTCCCTAGGCAGGCCATTCCAGTGCCTGACCACTCTTTCAGAGAAAAAGTTTCTCCTCAGGTCTAATCTAAATCTTCCTTGGCGCAACTTGTGGCCATTCCCTCTCGTCCTTTTAAGTGTTTCTTTTCCCTAATGTTAAATAGTGAGCTTGACTTATAAAGTACACATTCTCTTTGGTATTCTTGGCACAGGAAACACGTTCAGAAGCAATCTGATATTTCTTTAAAAATTGTTACTGTTTATCTATTATAAAAAAACTCCTCAGGTTGGGAGTGATCTCAATTCCAAATAGCTAAATTTTATTTAGACATCTAGATTCCCTTTGTTGTTAACAAAAATAAGTAGATAAGAATATGCCACTTTGCTATTTTTTACTGTTTTTCTCAGACATAGCATATGAACTTTTTGTTCAGACATGCCTTTTGTGTCATTTTTTGCTCAATTAGTTGTTCAGCCTTGTCTCCAGCTGCGTCCAGATGAGCATGTCTCATATTGGAATTGTGTCATCTCTACCAGAAACCAGAAGACTCTAGATAACATCAGCAGTCTCTTGTGGCATAAAATGTATATATAACAATATCTGAATCTGCCCCTAGATTTTCACCTTTGAATACAATGCCCTAGAAATGTATTCCCTTCTTCCCTCATCTCACTTTAATGAAATCAAGCCAACTAGAACAAGATTCATTACCCAGAACATCTACATGGATGACAGACACGGCAGAGGACATGAAAACTTTATCAAGCCGTGTTATCCACAGCATCTTCTTTGTCTCAGGAAAGATTTGTCTCAGGAAAGAGAACCGCTGATGAGTCCTCATCCGCAGTATTGTGTCCAGTACAAAAAAAAGACAGGGACCTCCTTGAAAAGTCCAGCAGAAGGCTACAAAGATTGTAAAGGGTGTGGAACACTTCCCATATGAAAGAAGGCTGAGAGACCTGGGTCTGTTCAGCCTTGAAAAAGAAAGACGCAGAGGGGACCTGATCCACATCTATTAATATCTAAACAACAGGAGGCAAAGGGACAAGGCTGGACTCTTGGAAGTGTCTGGTGATAGGACAAACTGAGGCATAGGAAGGTCCAAAAAAAGGTGTATGGGAATTTCTTTACAGTGCAGGTGATGGAGCACTGGCACAGGCTGCCCAGAGAAGTTGTGAAGTCTTTTTCTCTGAAGGCATTCAAGACCTGCCTGGACGCCTACCTGTGCAACCTGGTCTGGGGAGCTGTTTTGGCAGGGTTGGACTCGATGATCTCTGGAGGTCCCTTCCAACCCCTACAGTTCTGTGATTCTCTGAGAAATCAGTGAGTTAGGCATTTAGACACAGGAAAGAGTTCAAATTGCACAGTTCCAGTCCCACAGGGCTTTCTGTGCTAATCACGGACACAGATAAGGCGCAGAGTTTTCTTTAACATTTCTTGTAGACTGGCCCACAAAGAACACAAAGAACAGTTCTGGTGCAAAATCCTTTCCTATTTATTAGATAAGGACCTCTGTCACCCAAGTCACTGTGTGAACAGTACTCCCAGAATCAAGCTTTAAAATCTGTCATTCAGTTATTTTCTCAACTGCAGCTATCAGTTTGTGAATCTATATATTTAGCCAACTGCCTTAGCTCTTTGTTCGCAAAATGAAAATAGTGTCATTTCCTTAACTCAGGAGCACTGTGAAACTGCAATAAAAAAGACAAAGAAATATGGTAACAAGGATCTTTTAAGTAGCACAGATTAAACTTTCTTTTGTTCTTTCTGGGTACAAAAGATGTCGATGCCTTCATACCACATTTCTTTCATTATCTTATCCACAGACTGCATAAAAAAAATCTTCAGTAATGAGTTAAATGTAGGCCTGAAGAATCTGTGACATAATATTGTTATTTGCAAAAAGCAATTTATATATGGGAATTGGTAGACAGCTATTCAGACATAAATGAATTTCAGACAGAAGCTGTGTGGGTTTTGCACTGTCATTATTTAAACAGAAAATGTCCTATGCTGTATGGAGAATGAATAAATGCACTGTAAGTATCCTGAGATGCACTTCAAACAGTCTCTCATCTCTTCTAACTCTGAAGACTTTGGGTACCATGGAGATTAATGCTTAGAGAAATGCCTATAAAAATTTCAGTCCAGCTTGTTAGATTAGATGAATTCTGAACATTTATTGTGATGTAAATTTGAGCAACGGTATCAGTAGTTTTCTTAGAAATGTCATCCTTAGTGCACAAAATTTGTTTGCTAATGAACATTCATCTAGTTATGCATTTCGTTTTTCATACTCTTTTAATTGTCCATAATTGCCTACAAATGGAGCATAATTGTGCAACTTTTCTACTTGATGGCTCAGGGATCAAAATTACTTACTTACCTACTGAAATATGGTCAGAAGGCTAATGAAATCTTGAGATGTCTCTGTAGGGGAGCAATGGGTAGAGAAGAAATAGCAGTGTTACATGTGTCAGAGGAAAGATATTATTGAATTAAAACACAAGAAAGGGAGTGATCTTCTTGATCATGATCAAATTTATTACATGCGGTCATGTCATTCTCATCCATCTCAGAAGTCAGCTGCAATCCATCTTAAAAAATAGATATATGTTTTTTCCTCTACAGTGTTAGAAGATATTTCCAGGATATCTCCAACTGGATATCTTCTTTCAGTATCCTCTCCACTTAAGACCATTCCACAGTTTTTTCTGAAAAATCTCTATGAAATTCTATTACTCACAATTCAAGAGAGAACATAAAAATTGGAGGGGAAGAAAACAAGAGGTTAGTTAAGGAATTGAAATATTCTTTGGAGTGCCAGGGTGGAATTGACTGTGTGGCCAGATTGACTGTGGACAGCAATTTCAAAGAGTCTCAAGTTTCACTAGATGAATAATAGACGAGTCTATTTAAGTGGCCAATGAGAAATAATGAGAGGACTGTTTAGCAATGGAGGTTTGTGTGCTCTTCCCTGCTCAAACTGCCTATCAACCAGCAAGACAGAGACATAGCAAGCCTCTAGGTGAGACATTTTCCCTGAGGAGATGCTGGGCCTTCAGAGAGGTTCCAGAATAAGCAGGATCCTCAACCACAGAAGTGGTTCTGCAGGATCTGGACCAGAAATGCCCAGGAGCCTGCCTCCTTCCTGAAGATGCGGAGTGGTCTTTGGTATGTTGATCGCATCTCTGAAAGTGGGTGCTGCTCTGCTTTTTCCAGTGCCATTGTTCTCCTTCCAGCACTGTTCAAGAGGATGAGGAACCTCCATGCCCTTCCCTGCTGTGATTCCTTTAAGTATCCTTCCAGAACCAGGACATGGAAGTCTCATTTATGCCATCTTTTACCCTTCTATGGTACTGTAGAGAAGCCAGATGCTTTGCCAACATTAAACCCTTGAGATCTCATGTTCTTGGCCCCTGAGGAGTTTGTGATGAATTTCTGACTCAGGGCAGGAAAACACCTGTGTTTGTTAGACCTTCCTCCTGCAGTCATGGTCCCCAGCTGGGCATGAGGGCACCAAAACTCATCTGGAGGGGCAACAGTGATGTCTCAGCCAGAGCCTTTGTGTGTTAAGAAGATCTCATATGCAGCCTGGGGAGCAGCCAGCCTCTACAGCTTTTGCCTTGTCCAGAATGGTGAAACAACTCAGCACTTCACTTCCGGGCCTCCCCAGATCTTCCATCTTAACCTTCTGCTGAGAACTTGACAACCTTAAACAGTGCAGAAAGTACATGACAGAGAAATCTTGTAGCATTGTTTGCCTTGGGTCCTTGGGAGTTAAAAACATGCTACCAGAAAATGGTGATCCCCATCTGCTGGCATGTGTGACTGCATCTAGCTAAGAAGTCCTTCCCAAATTCATTCAGCATAGCCAGTAACAAGCAGCAATGCCCTGTTCACCTGATTCATGAACCTGGCCCTGAGCACCTTCAGGGATGGGAAACCCACAGCTTCTCTAGGCAGCCTGTGCCAGAATCTCACCACTCTCAGCGAAAAAATTCCCTTTAACAGCCAATCTAAAACTCCCCTTCTTTTATTTTAAAACCATTTTCCCTTGTCCTACAGATATCAGTTCATATAGTTCCTCCTGTGTTATAGTCAAGTCCTCTTCAGCTTCAATAATGCCTCTCTAAGTTTGAGTTGTTCATCATCAGCTTTTGCCTAGTTCTATTTTAGATTTCAAAAATTGCTGCATGCAGCAGGGACAATTTCAAGTCTGATCACTGAGTAATACACTGATCATCTTTTCTAATCCTGATAATTCTGCTTTAGTCGATCTTGGATTCTCTACTATTGCCACCAACAATTTCCTCTGCTCATTGGATAGAATATTTAAGTATAAACAGATTAACCCACTGCATTACCTGCCTTTGAAAAATTGGTTAGCAATAAAAAAGGTTCTGAGCAGACTAGCAGCTCAGCCTTTGGTATTCATTTTCTCATTAGACATCATGTCTGCATCTGTGCTGATTTTTTTTTTTTTTTTTTTTTTTTGTGTTTTGTTCGGG
>VXAB01006123.1:0-34479 GCA_013399175.1 Odontophorus gujanensis | reverse complement strand
TTTTTTTTTTTTGCAGTCTTTGCCAGGATTTTGTAAAATACTGATGTCAAGTAATGTCTACTTCCTTGTATAGTGTACTTCACTACTACAGTATTAATTCTACTTGCTACTGTTCTCCAAGTATCAAAACAGTTCTAAAATGAAATAACAGATTGAGAGGAAAAAACTTGTGTTGCTGGCACTGCAATTTCCTGTGCCCACTCTCTTCACAATCTAAAACTGTCAAGTACTGTATGCTTTCTAATGTTAACTGTAGTGTTATTGTTAACCTCAGACGTGGCCATTTGAACTGTTGTTTTATTCTATTTTTTTTCCCACAGTTTGGAAAGGTTTCAAAAGAGAGGGTTTTTTTTGTTTTTTTTTTTACTTTCTAAGAAGATTTCATAAGGATTATTTTTGTGAAGCTTGGAAAATTAAATTCTTCCTCATGAGTCTGAAATCTATAATTATATTCATCCTCTTTTCATACATGTAGCTTCTGCATCTGTGTCTTTAATTATCTGGCTCAATCTTTCCTTTTTTCTGCCTCCCTTGCAGACTCAGTCTATTTTCTCTCCAAACTTCTGGGCATATGTTAACAATACTTTTTAAATGGTCACAATCTGAGAGGAACTATTCTGAAATGCAATTCAGTTGATTGTTAATAGTAGTCATCAAAATACTTCGTAATTATTCCTGTGAGAACGCTTGTATAGATTACATGAAAGGATGATTGCAGAGGAAAATAATGGCTGTCTTGAGCGCCTGTTATTTATCTGGAAAGCATTTTTTAATAAAGGAAAAGTTTCTGGCATACATTACATAAATGTTGCATTGTTTCAAATCCTTTTTCTTAGCTCCTCTCCTATTCAATTTTCTAAAACACTTGTCTTTGTACAAGGCATACAACTAGAGATGGAGAACTCTAGAAACTGGTGACAATTAGTGTTGCTGAAGAAGGTAAGTAGGTGTAGCCATGTGGCTGGGAACTAGTCATACGTATACTATTTGGCTTGCCTCATGCCTCTCATTAACTTCAGAAAAGTAAATGCATATATTTCATGTTTCAGTCTTACCACGTTGCCACACAAAACCCCAGCATATGCAATAGCACTGAATGGCAGGGTGAGATAATATAGGAAGTTTTCGGCACTTTTCATTTCAGTTAACCTAAGGCTACAAAATAAAAATGTGTTTTGTCTATTTTACTCTCATTCAACATGAACCATATTAAATCAATACTTCAATGTTCAGTTTTGTTATGGGTTGAAGATAAATATCCTGAAGAGCCACATCAGGGAAAAGAAATCACCACCACTGTGAGACCTGCCCATCGCTACAATCCTGGCTTCCTAGGAAAATCACAGAATCACAGAATTGTAGGGGTTGGAAAGGACCACTAGAGATCATCGAGTCCAACCCCCTGCCAAAGCAGCTCCCTAGCCCAGGTTGCACAGGTAGGTGTCCAGGCAGGTCTTGAATGTCTCCAGAGAAGGAGACTCCACCACCTCTCTGTGCAGCCTGTGCCAGCACTCTGTCACACACACTGTGAAGAAATTCCCATGCACATTTTTGTGGAACTTCCTATGCCTCAGTTTGTGTTCATTTCCCTTCTTCCTATGACCACACACTGCTGAGAAGAGCACAGCCTTGTCCCTTTGCCTCCTGCTGTTTAGATATTTATAGATGTGGATTAGATCCCCTTTGAGTCATCTTTTTTCAAGGCTGAACAAACCCAGGTCTCTCATCCTTTCCTCATAACAGAGGTGTTCCAGGCCCTTTACAATCTTTGTAGCCCTCCACTGGACTCTTTCCAGGAGATCCCTGTCTTTTTTGTACCAGGGAGCCCAGAACTAAAACAGTACTCCAGGTGAGGCCTCACCAGGGCAGAGTAGAGGGGGAGGATCACTTCTCTTGACCTACTGGCCATGTTCTTCTTAATGCACCCCAAGATCCCATTGTCCTTCTTGCTCACCATGGCACACTGCTGGCTCACCTGTTATCCACCAGGACAACCAGATCCCTCTCCTCAGAGCTCCTCTCCAGCAGGTCATCCCCCAGACTGTACCAGTGTACGTGGTTATTCCTCCTTAGGTGCAAGACTCTACACTTGCTCTTGTTAAACCTCATCTGGTTCCTTTCTGCCTAACTCTCCAGCCTGCCCAGGTCTCACTGAATGGTAGCACAGCCTTCCAGCGTGACAGCCAATCCTCACAGCTTTGTATTGCTAGCAAACTTGCTGAGGGTGGCTTCTATCCCCTCATCAAGAGAAGTTTCAGGTGCAGCAGTCCTTCTCTATTACCCAAGATGGTCTTAGCAAGTGTATTACAACATCATCATTCTAATCAAATGTGTTGGCAAATGTAGCTTGTTAACAGGAATGATGTGGAGGATCCTATGGCAGTGAGTGCAATAAACTCTCTGAGTTGACATACCGAAGTGAGCTAAATGTGAACATATTTGTAGGCCAAGGATGACTGAGAGAGTGCTTTGTGTAACTGGGACTGGAATGAGGGAAGGCAGCAGAAGCTGGTCACAAATGTCTGTGATGAACAGAAATCCTTCCCTGCATAGTCTGATGCAGAAAAAACTTTTCCCTCCCTTTAAAGAAATATTAAATTCGCAACAGAAATGAAAGTTTTTTATTTAACTTACTGGACAATGTCAACACTGTGTTGTTGTGGAGTATTTCTGTTGGTATTTTGTTCGTTTGTTTGGGTTTGTTTGTTTGTTTTGTGAGGAGAGAAATACTTAAATTCCCCAAAGTGCAGGACTGACCTGGTTTGTGAGTCTTCCAGAGGTGCATATTTGGGTGATAGAATTTACTACTGGGACTAATATTTACAGAGTAGTAAAGTCAAGGTATGATTGTAAGACATTGCTGGAAGACCTAGAGACCAAATACATGGTGGGAAATGTGGGAAAGGAAGGCAAATAAAACTAAGTCTAGGCAAATTAACAATACTGTAAAAGGGACAAACGAATCTTGGCTTCACATTTACAGTGATGGATTCTGAGCACACCAGCACAATCTAGTAAAATAACACAAGGTATTTGTTTAGAAGTAATAAACTATAAATAATCATAAACTATCATAAATTATTCAGTTCTACAGAACGACTATCAGCTGAATCTCTGGTTAATTATCCTCAGAATCTTTACACTTGCTTTCTGCATAGGTAGAGAAAGCACACCTTTTTCAATTTCAAGCAAGGGCAGACTTGAGATACAGGAGGAGGTACCAGACAGTGCCTGCTTCAAGCCTGATTGGGGATATGAAGAGATTTTGGCACCCTTTCTGTCTTCTCCTTCCTCAGTCAGATGGAGATTTCTGAAAATTTCCAGAAGTCCATCGCTGTCCCAAGCATAAGGACACACGAGATACATGGGCCCATCAGACAGTTCTTCTGGTTCATGTGGTCTTTTCTGGGAACTCCATGGGGATTTTCCTTACTGTTGATGTGCACACTTTTTTTTATGGAGATGGCATTACGTTCCAGTTTTCGTTTGTTGACTGTGCAGGTTTCTGTTGTGTGCTGGAGCTGTTGCTTGTGAGGGGAAAGTGGCATAGTCCAGCAAAAGTCTTGCACATGGAAACACATGGAAAGAATTGAGAAATCCTGAGAAACAGAATAAAATCTTCCTTAACACCTGTACATTTACTTGCTGTTTTCCTCTGTTGTCAAAACTGATAATAGCTGAACCCATGAACCTGACTGCCACATATGAGGTAACTGCAGAGCAGAAATCTGGGAATGAATCATGTACTTAATGTCTAGAACATTTCCACGATGACAGTTTAATGATTCGACAGATCTGATATTCACGTGCTAATGAACAGTAAGAACAACTATAGGATCAAGACAGTTCAGAACTGGTAATGTGTTATGGACTTCATGGAGGGTACAATCTTCTTTCAGTTTGTGAAATCACAACCTGTGATTTGAGGCATGCACATTCCTCCCCAGTCTGCATCCAATCTTGAAAATCAGCCAGGAACAAGATTTAAATAGACTGACTCTAAATGGCCATTTTTTCTTTAGGGTCAAAATAGCTTGCCTAAGAGTTTCCTGCCTGAGATCTTAAAATATCAAGACAAAGGAAAGTGAAAAATAATGACAGAAAAAGCTGCTTTCCCTTGTAATTCAACAAGTCTTTTTTTTTAAGGAAGGTTTCTTTCTGTTTGCTTTTTTATTTTTATTTTGAGTCATACTTTTATTCTCTCAAAAACTGGGGACTGCAATCAACCATCAGTTCTGATCAGCACTGTGCTTTGAGGAGGTTTGGATTCAAATCCAGACTGGCATCCCATGTCCATTTCAGGGCTGTTATCGGTGGCATTCAGGTACATTATAATGTTGGCCTTTGTCAACCTTGGCAGTAAAGCAGGGGCAAGTGCTACACAGTTAGTAATCACCAAATGATTATGAGGATTTATAATTCAAGTAAATCATACAATGGGAATAAAGAGATGAAAAGAAAATAAAAAGGCAAAAAGTATAAGTCTAATGATAGTGGCTGTGAGTTGCTGATGTCTGTCCGAAGGAGCATATAGAAGTGCTGCAGAGTGGTTGGCAAGACAGCAGAGGCAGATAAAAATAAATGAGATTTAAAATAGATAAATGTAAAGTAGTATATTTAGGAAGAAAAAATAATTGGCAGATAGAAAACTGGAAATTGCTTTTTAGAGAAGCAGTAATGCAGAAAACAAAACCAAGAGCTATAATAAATATATTAAAAAGGAGCTCACAATGAATTGCCATCACTGTGTAAATAAATTCCAGTCTGTGCTTTCTAAGACAAAAGAACTAATCAAAATTCTGCTGTCTATCTTTGACTGAAAGCTACTTATAATATAGATATATTCTTTATCTTTATTATAGGTCCTGGAGTGTAGCATATAAAATAATGGCAATATCTTGTTTTTTTAAAGAGGTATTACTGTCATATATATATTTATATTTTTATACATGTATGTATCCTTAATAATATGACAGAAAAATAAAGCCACTGTTAGAATATCAACTACTTCTGAAGCAATATTCATAGACAACTTTGTGCAAAAAGCTGAATTTGAGGGACAGTGATATTTCTTTGTTGTGTACATTCAACCATAACTGGTAGATTAAATTCTTATTTACAACAAAATCTGTAATACAGACAAGAAACTACTAATGTTTAGGCCTTCTATATCACACTCCTGTTTTAGTGTCCAGATAAACTGAGTGGAATCAGTCAATCAACGATACAGTTAGTAAAATATGATGCTCTCCACAGATACCCAGGTATGATACAGAAAGCAGATAGATAATGACAGTGAGCTGCTGAGATTTCATGTGTTCATATGGGACCAACAATCTTCTTTGTAATCATGATGGGTAGTTCTCCCCCCAGAAATACTCTTCACATGGATACCAAAAATACGACTGTCACAAGTTTTTAGGTCTTGGAAGGGGATCAGTGTAAGTGGAGAGTTTTGTAGATGGGAACCTATAGTCTGTTCTCTTTGTGTTTTCCACCTCAGTAAGTCTGATCTTCAAAAGCATTTGGGATCTGTTCTCAGGGGATTTATTCTCAAGGAAGATCCTCCTTGCTCTGAAGGATAGGACAGCCATCCCCAAAATTAGCCTTTTCCTGGGTCCTGTACACATAGTTGGTCACCACTGGTGTTTTACTTGAAAGGAAGAGGAACTTGGTCACTTGGGGATGAAGGAAAGAAATGTGAAAACTCTACTTTTCTTCCCCTTTTTAAGGGACGATCTCATGTCGGAAGCATCAATTTAAGAGATGAACATGGGAAGAAGAGAGGAAAAAGGAAGGGATGTATTGCACAGTAAAGCTCACGTTGTATATTGTAAATACAGGAATGGTAGTACTGCCAGTATTACCAGGTACATGAATCGCCATGACTGTTTCTTACATTCATAAATACCAGTGGGAAGGGCCATTCAAAAGTCAATGTCAGAAAAACACAGATTTATTTTAAAAAACAAACAAACAAACAATATGCATTGGCACAGACAACTAGAACCAACACACACAACGGAACACAGGTGTTCAGGCCACATTTAATTCACCAGATTTTGAATGGTTTCTCTAGTCTCAGGTTCTCACACACTGATTGAAATGGCTTCACTAACAACTTTCTCCTCTCGAATTAGAACAGATGCTATTTTTGACTATAACAAGAAGTCTGGGAGACTTTCTACTTTCTAACAGTGAAATATTGTCCGAAGAACTTTCCAAAAGCTACATTAACTATACCAAACACTCTAAAACCTGAGTGTTTTGGAGAAAGACATCTTTAAGAATAAAGGAGCATATGGTAGAAGTGGCCCTAGATAACTGCATGCCTTGAACCCATCCCAATGATCTTCTCATTAAAAACATGGTTTTTAAGCTTTAGTTGACCCAGTCAGTATCTGGTGGTGGAGTCACTTCACATCTAGAGCAAATGAAATGTGCAGCTTAACAGAGACAGGGCATGTGATATATTAAACTGGTCTCTGTTCTATTATTGATGAAAAATATATATTTCAGGATGATTTATATACAACTTATCGTATTAGTTCTGTTAAAAAAATGTATTAAATAAAGTAAAATAGACACAAAATAAATGTTTTTCTAACTGTAATTTGATTATATACTGCATCTCCATAAAAGGATGAAGTATTAATGCACTATTAGTGCAACTGTGATTGACATCACATATCATATAATCATAGAATGACAAGGTTGGAAAGGACCTACAAGATCATCTTGTCCAACCATCCACCAGCTACTAAACCATTTTTCATAGCTCCTCATCCAGATGCCTCTTGAACACCACCAGGGATGGTAACTCCACCACCTCCCTGGGCAGGCCATTCCAGTGCCTGACCGCTCTCTGAGAGAAAAAGTTTTTCCTTATGTCCAATCTAAACCTCCTTCTCTGGTTTAAGAAAACATCCATTGCCTCTAAGGTCACTTGATTTTCCAACTAACGTTCATCATTTTCTGCTATTATTTAATACATGAAGTCACAGATTTCCTCCTCTCAGTTACGACATCTTAAGTTTGATCTTCTATTTTTCCCAATGTTTGAGATCTTTTCTCCTTGCATTATTTCATTTTAGCACATAGGATTGCAGTGACATTCAGAAAAAGCAAGGGAATACCAAAAACTCTTTTCTTTTCACACTACAAGTTCAGACATTCTTTTATGTCCTGTGACTCTTGTATTCTTTGTTCTCTGCTGCACATTCCATCCATCTGAACACAAACTGTTTCTCACCTTTCTTGCAAACCTTTGTACACACCTTTAGATACACACAGGTAAGCAAAAGCACAACACTCTTGATATCATGATACCAAAGAGGCTGGTGATTTCAGCTCAATGGCTTCAAAACAAAAGCAGACAAGGATTTAAGCAAGGTGCAGAGGTTTGACTTCAAGTTGATAAGAAAAAGCACTTTTGTACAAGGTCTCAATCAAGTGCATTTGAACTTCAGAAAGTTCAAATATATCTCAGTCATGTACTGTGAGGGTATTTCGTACAGTCTTTTTTGAGGTAGATGCCTGTTGCACTCTTTATCCTTGGTGAGTAGACTGTTCTTATCTTGCTTCCGGCTCCAATTTTAATTCTGGGTGTCAATAAATCCACAATGAGGCACTACAACATATAATGCCAAAGCAATTATATTGCCCATGAAGATCTAGGTCCACATGAATAGCCATCATGATTCTATGATTCTATGATCATTGTCAACGTGTCTTTGACAGTTTTTTCTTTTAGAGGTGCTATGTCCTAAACATCATTTTAAAATACTTTCTCTTCTTTGTCTATGCTTATGCTTGCTATAATTGTAACATCAGGAATGAGCTGATTACAGACACCTAATCCACAGTGACACCCATATCTGAGGTAGCTGCTCTCAGGTCCCTTCATAGTCAGAGGTGTGAAAAAAAGCTCTGCTGTGGCATGCCTTGTTCTACATGACTACTTTGGAAGGAATAGAATTGTGGTCCAGAAGCATCTGTTTCTCCCTGTTGCCTTTACCATGAACCTAGAAACCTAGCTTCCCTGGAGACATTCACATTAGATGAATCATATTTCACAGCATGATGCTAGGTAATTTGTACAGATACAAACAGTGTCATGGATGATGCTTTATAAAATGAGGCTCAGATAAGAAACAATTAATATTTTGTTTTTCCTAAGAGAATGTGCACTTAGAATTTACTCACATGTCTCCAAAGGACTGAGTTATGCCACTTAATGTAGGTGAAGTCATTTTCAGTGGCAGCAGAACACCCGTTTCAGATGAAAAATGCTAAGTTGCTAATCAGCAATGACTCAAGACTTGTGATTGTGTGAACTTATCCTTTGTTAAACAGAACTTGCAGAACTTGCTTTAACAGTGTCGTATGTCAACTACTAAAATTAGAACATGTTTTATTTCTTCTGCCTTCCTCTTCTTTTTTATATCCTCTGTGGAACAGGATATTCAGTGTTCATTCCTTCTTAGTGTGCAGTGGATATATTGTTTTATCAGAGATTGATTTTTTATATTTTCTCTTTTTGTTAGGAAGCAGTATTTTTGCAGACAACAGCAGAACTGACATGAGCAAATCCTTTCATGTATCCGTAGGTTCGAGAATGGTAAAACATTATACATCAACTAAGTAATATTATGAATGAGAAATATAGCACTTTCCTTTAGAATAGAGAGTTCTTTCCAAAGGAATATGATCATGTTCAAAAGAAAGAAGTGTATAAAAGTAGGCTTTGTAATCTGCACAGGAAAAATGCCAATCTTATTAGTAAACTTATATTTAACTTCTGGTTAAGGTTTCATTGTTAAGCATTTTACATCTATAAGATTTTTTTTTTTTTTGCAAAGTGTAATTCCATTCTGCCTAATCTAAGAGTATCTAAGAGTATCTACCAATTATTTCTCTTATGTATGAGCCCAAGTCCCACTTTGAAAATAACACATAAAACAGCAAATTAATATACCAATCCAATAATTTTGATACTTCACAAATTCTGGCTGTTCTATCAAAAAAACAATACTCTGCTATATCCATTGGTATTTCCTTTTTGCAGTATAGAATAATGAAAGCAATATTTTAATGACATGGTAACTGATTTTCCACTGTAGCTGGTTATATTGGAGTCAGCTTTGTTCCACAGGAGTTTCTGTCCTAAATAATCTTTTAAAACTGTCAATCTATATCCCCTTTTGCTACACAGAAAAATCTGTTTCTTCTGAGTACAGTATGACAAAACGATATGTAAATAATCATTTCTTTCTAGATACACCATTAATTCTTTCCGAACACCTGTAGTGCAGTGGTGAACCGTCTTAGCTGGTTTGTGAAAGGTACATTTCCAGCCTGTGGTATTCCAGTGATGAAAAAAGGATGTATGAAAAAAAGGGCTGGTGGAGTGAGGTGTTTTGATTTCATGTGAGACTTTTTGGGTGTGGGTATTCTGTTTGGCTGTTGGTTTTTTTTTTCTTTTGCAGAAATTGCAAAGGTGAGAGATGTCACTGAAAATTGCTACCTTCTGCTTTTGTAGTTATGGAATTGTTGGCTTCTTTAAGTGCATGATACCAGGCACCTGGTCACTAAAATGCGTTTGAAATAAATGTCAAACAGAATAAGTATATGCATATCATATCATCAGAATATTGCTTATAAATAAAAAAATGCATAACCTTTGAAAGACAATAGCCTGGGACTTTTGTAATCGTAAACTTTCTTAATATCTTCCCAGGGCCATTTGTTTTAATCACTACTTCATTCATTCTTTGAAGCTCCAAACTTTTACTAGAAGATCCTGTTATTCTGCATGCTCTTATATGATATGAAAAACTGGTCTCACCTTTCATCTCCACAGAGAATATTCACTTCACTTAACAAAAACCATTTAAGGGCTAGTCGTCCATTTGTACCACTTTCTCAGAGCCTTTTTGTGATCAGTGTGGAGAGCTGGTGCCCTCAGGACTGAGTGTACCCAGGATATCTTAAGTATCTGTTTTGGTCCATGAGGAATTGCCTCCTGAATTGTTTAGTCTGGAGGAGTCCTAGGGGAGACCTCATTGCATTCTACAACTTCCTGAAGGGAGGTTGTGATGAGGAGAGGTTTGGCTTCTTCTCCCAGGCAACAAACAGGACATGGGGAAATGGCCACAAGTTGCACCAGAGGAGGTTTAGACTGAATATAAGGAAAAACATTTTCTCTCAGAGAGTGGTCAGGCACTGGAACAAACAACTCAGGACAGAGGTGGAGTCAGNTCCCTTCTCGGTTTCCCTTGAGTCACTGTCTCGGATAACACCGTGACAGGTAGGAATGGTAATGGCTGAATGGTTGGACTAGATGATTTATAGGTCCTTCCCAACCTTGTGACTCTATGATTCTGTGATTCTGAAGATGTCTCCAATGACTGGGAGGAGGGCAGCATAACCCTCTCAGGAGATCACTGCAAATTTAAAGCAAGACAGAGTGATGAATAAGAAAACAATCAAGCGTATGAAATATTTTTTGATCCACTAATATATCTTTCTCAATTCCCTACTGGGCATATCTATACTGCAAGATGTGGATGCAAGAGCAGGCTGTCAGGACCCCAAGATGACCCATGTCACTGATTATCACCCATATACAGTGCATCCAATTTCCTGTAGTAAAAATTTATGCATATATATTAAGCTAGTTACAGAAATCCATTGGTGCAAAGTTTCATTAATTTACAGTGAAGTGGTTCACCATAGTTCTAACCACATTTTTGAAAATTATTTTTCACAGTGTCCTCAAACAAATAGAATATTTGCTATTCTGCCACTGCAAGACCAGTAATGTCCACAGCAATCATTAACCTGAAGTAGTAATCCTGGTTAATGTTTTTGCCTTACTTCACTATGAAAAGCAGAAAAAAACAGAGTTGGAGGTATACTCATCAGTGTGCTCACTCACTCCCACTTGCCCATTGTGTGCCCTGCTGTCACAGTGAGTCCTAAGGGTCTTCTCATTACATGGAGCCCAGAGCAGTTGCAGTTGCTGTTGGACACCCAGAAGAGCACTGCAGAGAGCTAGGCTTGCCTATTAATAATTATTAATTTCTGTTCCCACTTGAGGACAGTTTTGTAATTGCCTAGCAGTATTTGGATTGAGGAACAGTTACCATGCATAAGCATGACTAAACTCAGAAAGCAATGTTTGCCAGCAAGGGACTGAAAACTCACAGAGTTGAAGAGAAAAAGCTGAAGATGGATGAGGATAAAGCAGAAGGAGCAACTTCTGAGATTAAAAGAGGCATTAGCGGACTTGGAGAAAGAATTGTGACATTTCTGAGAGCTGTCAAAAACAAAGAGCCTATGGCCACGCTGGACTTTTCGCACACTTTGAACTTAGAGAAGCGGAATCTGCTGGAGCCTTTGTGTACAGCAAGTAGGTAAGAGCCCCAGGCTGTCTGGTAAGATCTGGTTTATGAGGGCTAAAAATCACTGCTTCATTCCACACAGAGGTATACATATCCAGCGGAGCTTTTCTATTAGAGGACAGACTGTCTTTGTCTCAGCTGCTGACTGCTCAACTGCTCACTGCCCAGATTTATCACTTTGGCAACAGTGTGTGTGCTGAAGAGTGATCAAGCATTGGTTATATGCTCATGGTTCCTATTTTCCTTTCCCTCATTTCATTTACAGTAACCACTTGAAATAACTTAGCTCAGCTGGATCTTGGTAATTTTTTCTGTCTTTTGGTGTGATGTATGGGCTTGATCTGATCTCGAATGTTTTCACAACAAGTACTGGCAGTACCCCAAATGCTATTTCATATTCAGTCCTTTAGGCCTTCCGATTGAGTTTGTTTCTCCCCAAACTTTCACATCAGTGAGACAAAGTCCGTGAGTTATGGTCCAGCTATCTGTAGCCAGACTCTCTTCCAAACTGTCTGAGAAGCACAGAGGGAGAGAGGGATGCATAAAGAATTTATGGGCCTTCAAGACCTGCATAAATTTAAAGCATCATACAGATCTATTCACTCAGTCAAAGTGGTTTGCAGTGTTTGATTAAAGAAGTATTGTAAGCAGGCAACTCACAATGGGAGGACAATTTTCACATATTGTGGAGGTGTTTTCTGATAAGGTTGAAATAATTTCAGATTCACTGAAAAGCTTCAAGCCAATTAGAGTGTACATGCTTTGAAAATCATGGGTTTTTTCCTAATAATTTTCTTTGTCACTTATCTGAATTAACATCACATGCACATATTTTCTGTTGTATACTTGAAGCATACTCCAACTTTAAGGTTATAAGGAGCTTACTTCAATTTTAATAAGCTTTTAATTTTTCCTGACAAAAGAATCCAAGAAATAAACTAGAAATAATGTAAGCAATAGTAACTAATACTTGACTTCACTGCCTTAGTATGTGAGTAATAATCTGGTGAGCATTAAAAAAAACCACATTAATTTATATTAAGTAAAATATATATTTACTCTCTTATCATATGGATTAATATGGAGGAAGATAGAATTTTGATTTATTCGTATTTTGACTTTTATATTTTATGTTGTGTGTTTCAGTTTTATATTGGTGGGGTTTGTTTTGACATTTTTTTGGTTTGTTTTGAATGAAAGAGAAATTTCACAGAAAAAACAAAGATGATGTTAATTTTTTTCACTTTCCTGAATTCATATAAGTTTTGATTGAAAAAATATTACCAATGACCTTTGGGATTTCTCCTGTTTAGGAAAAAGGAAATTTCGGGTCAGTGTCATCATGGTTTAAGAACACCTCATTTCTTAGAACTTCACCCTATACAGTGAGCTTGCAAACTGTTCACAGCTAAAATAAGGTCCCTTTGCTTTTGTGTAGCACCCAAATTTGTACCTCACATTCACAGCTGCATTTCCAGAAGCAGTGTGACTTCTGTCTATCTGATGGGACCTGCAGCTATGGCTGAGCTTTTGCTGATGAACAAATGTCAAATAGGTGGTAAATAATCCAGTCATGTAACTACTTTGCTGTTTTAAATTTTTTAATCCATGGGCTCACAATCTGTTAAAATATTCTCCTGAACAATTCCTTACATCTTGTAGGTTCACAGACCAGGTATTCATCTGTGCATCTGCTACTGAGCTGAGAGGTCTTCACTTTGTGCACTTTGCCTGGTCTCTACCTCATGGAGGTGTTTCACAGAACCATAGGATACAGAAGGTTGGAAGGGAACCCCTGGTGATGGTCACCAGTGTGACCCACTCCTACCCAAACAGAAGGGATTATGGTTCCCTAGTCCTACCCCAAAATGGACAGCCTTTGCTTGAAGCCTGGCTAAATCCCAGTCAGTAAGGACAGAAATAAGTTAAAACAGAAATGAAACTGTGTAAATATGTATAGCTTCAAGTTTAAGATACAACACAAACTTTTGAAAGCACATAGAATTAGCGACTGGGAGAAAAAACAGAGAGACAGCAATGTCTTCATCTTTTGAAGTCTTCACATCAAGGCTTGGTAATATTTCCACCTAGCTAGACGCAAGCTATTAGTCTCAGAACAGAGGGAAATGAATGAAGTGTAATGCTGGTGTTTTTCAGAAGTCAGACTAGGTGATTTAATTATACACTGTGTCTTTTAATGTCTGTAATTGACACTGAGAGAACTTGCCATTTTGGAGCCATAAATATCGTCAAAGCTCCAGAATACTTCTCAGTGACAAAGTGACCCACCTTACCTCTTCTTCTTCACCTTTGTGGAGGGAAGAAATAAACAATATTTTGTGGGGCAAAGGAATCATGAGTATGATCACCTGAGCGCTTTGCAGTGCTCCCTTATTTCAAAGGAAAAACAAGCGGTTCTGTATCGGCTGGAATCTCACAAAAGAGAGACTTTCATTTTAACGATGTATGTGCATGACAATAGTGCTACAACAGAAAAAAGCAGTAATGACATGATGAGGGGGGAAATGAGAAGAAAAGTAACTCCTTTTTTTCCCAAGATCTGTTATGAATTCTACACTTAGTTTTACTATGGCAAATACTGATAACTCCAACCAGCTGCTTTGCTTCTGATTTAAGGTATTGAAATGAGAGCAAATCCTGATTTTATGTGTTCCGGATATAGCACATACACCTATAAAAATCTGATCCACTCTGATTTGCTAATGCTTGCATTATATTTCCTAATATGCCTCTAGAGCTTTGTAATTCTTATCTTCTGTTGTTTCCAAGAATTACAACCTGTCCTATGCCTGGCATTCCATCAACTATGTAACAAATTCACTAATGCAAATTATCTTTTGCCAACGGCAATATGATTAGCAGCCTGCTGCGTTCATATCCACAAATGACAAACAAACAAACAAACAAACAAACAGGTTTTTTTAGTGAGGAGAGCAATTACAATAGCAGAAGTTATTTCATTTCTTTTTACTCTTGTGGAGCTGTGTCTGACTAGAGTTCGTTAACTGCAGCTCTTGAATGCTTATAGTTGTTTGAAAGAATTAGAAGCTTTTGTGCCAGATTTATTACTAAATGCTGCAATGCATATGTACACCTCTGGTCAAGTTCTTAATTGCAAGAAATTCAAGTCCTAATAAAGGTGTTTGAAAACCAAGAATAGAGAGATGGAAGTTCTGTTATAAATAACTGTCAGCATGTGCCAAAACTCTCTATTTAAAGTTTGTTTTTAGTATAAATTCTGCTTACCTGAAATATACATGGGAATTACTTGCTGAAATTCACCATCTCATTGCTTAATACTGAAGTGGTGCAAAATAGTCAGCATACAGCCAGATGCTGAAATGTGCACAGTATAATCAACTTCAGTGATATAATTCTAAGCTTATAGCAGCCTCATCTTCTGCCAGAGGCTGAAGGAACACAATTGTTGTAGTAGGCGTGGAGGAGGCATCGGGTTATTACCCGATTAGAGCAGGGGAGTTCCAGCCTCTATTTAATACCAAATAATACGCATACTACAAAGCACAGTTTGAATTCAATGGGCAACTTTTTAATCCAAAAAAGGTATGAACACAGGGCTCCTTAAAAAGCAGAGATCCTCTGAGGTACCGAAGAGTTACCTGTTTTAACTGTCTGTTAAAATAATATATGCAAGCTATGATTGGGTATGACTGAACCAAAAATTAAGGGCTTGATAAAATCAATGGTAACAACAAACTAGTCGCATTTTTTCCATTTCTTATTATTATTGCTGTTGTTGTTATTGATTACAATCAACTTTCCAAAGGCGAGTGTTGGACATGAAAAAGCCAAACTTGAAAAACTGTTCCCAGAATGGATTTTCTGCATCCAAGGGCACGGAGCCCCTGCTGCCCTCTACATGTGCTGGGACTGGGGACCAAGCTGGGACAAAGCAAACCTGGGCTGGCATCAACTAAAATTTATGCAATTCTTTGTTCTGGTACTACTCAGCACTGACCCAACAAACAGCAGGACTAATTTATTTCGTCGTTTTATGTTGTAGAAGTCCCCAACTCAGTAACATTCATACTTAAGCTCAGCACAAACTTAGGAGAAAAACAAGGAAACTAGCTTCATAGCATCAGTAAATTCAGAACATTTAAATAAAAACAAGAGTAATCCTTTATTTTTTTCCTCCAGAATTTCTCACATCACTTTGTTCTTGACCAAACCACTGAAACTGTCAGTTGAACAAAACTTCAGGAAGTACAAACTTCTAGTTCAATACTGATGGAAATAAGTGTCTTCTTGGGAAAAAAATCTGCAGTCTGGAATATTGATTTCAATATTTATCTCTTTCCCAACAAAATAGGTGCTGTAGGTAACATATAAATTTTCCTCTGTCATTTTATACAAATCACACAAGGGTTTATAAATAAGGTGTCTGTTTTTTAATTTCTAATAGACATAGAAGATGTTAATGTTGATTTAAATGCCCACATTCTCTTGCACTGTGAAATGGTCAGGGCTGTACAGTTTCCATCAGTGACTCACTTTCACTGCTTTGTGCAGGCATTTTATGTATAGGAACATACACCTCGTGAACACCTGTTATCTGCAAAGAGATTCAAAGTATGAGCCCCTATTAATTAAGTAAATAAAATTTTATGAGAAAAATGCATAATGAACAGCCCATTGCCATGACTAACATGATTTTAAGGATGCTACAGCAGTCAGATGGACTTTGAATAGGATAATATGGTTTTGTTGTTTTGATTCTGTTGCTTGAAGCTGCTAGAAATATTAGAGTGATGCAACTCCTGTTTGAGATCTCCCTGCCATCCCCTCTTTATTCCAACAGCAGAAATCTTAATTTTTTTGTTTCCTCTTAGCAAGAGATAATTGAAATCTTCCTGCAATTATGTAATATTATACATTCTTCACATGTAAAGGAAGTCTGCACGAATGCACAAAGAGCCACAGATGCTCTTAAGATGGCCCAGATGATCCCAAACAGCCCACAGATATTTTTATTCTCTTCAAATACATATTATGCCTTCTCTTTTGATGCTTCTTGGCTAAATGACTAAGAGCAGTCTTTTCTCAGCCCCAAAGGCTCAAAGCAATATTTCAGATATTTCAATATTGTGCAGTTAATGTTTTCTTTCTCAGTTCATTGAGAATGTTTCTGAGGGTTGCTTGCACTGTTAACACTCCTCCTGCTGCAACAGATCAGACAAGTAAGTCTGTGGACAAAATCTATTTCTTCTCTGTAGGAGACAATGAAAAAATGCAGACATCCTTTTTGTTGGTTCCCATCCAGTAGAAATTAATCCTAGAAGAGATTGATTGCCAGGATTCTTAACCCAGATTGGGAAATCTCAGGAAAGTTCTGTATTCTGAAAGGTGAGGTTTAGCATTTTCTCAGTCTCTGAAAGACTGTCAGATTGTTATTTTAAAAAGTCTTGTATTTTGAAACTGAAATTAACAAACCTCTTGGTGAAAGAAAAATAAATACATAAAAACTTCCTTGTTAATGTTGAGACTGTTTCATTATTATTCCTCAAGCATTCTGAGAGATACGATAACTGCAAGAACAACCTTCAGTGTTCAATCATCTGTTGTATACTTGCAGAGATATACAATTCCTTTCTCAGTTATGGTTAGCATTTATTGCAAGCGCTATTGTAAAGAGAAAGACCATGCACTAGTCAGTTGGGCTTTTTGACTGGCTTAGTTACTGCAAATTTGATTTTCAACAAGTGATCTCCTCAATGGTTCCTTAAAAGAACTGAGGAGTACAATCAGTGAAATATTCAGTAGAAGACTAACACACATAAACTAGAAGAGCATACACTCTTACCTGTGTAACTTTTAGTTAAATTACAGTAACAAATTGAGGGAAGTGATCCTCCCCCTCTACTCTGCCCTGGTGAGGCCCCATCTGGAGTACTATGTCCAGTTCTGTGCTGCCCACTACAAAAAAGACCAGTCTCCTTGGAAGAGTCCAGTGGAAGGCTACAAAGATTATAAAGGGTGTGGAAAACCTCCCTTGTGAGGAAAGACTGAGAGACCTGGGTCTGTTCAGCCTTTAGAAAAGAAGACTCAGAGGGGATCTGATCCACGTCGATAATATCTAAAGAACAGGAGGCAAAGAGACAAGGCTGGACTCTTCTCAGCAGTGTGTGGTGATAGAAGAAGGAGAAATGGTCACAAACTGATGCACAGGAAGTTTCACACAAATGTGCATGGAAACTTCCTCACAGTGCAGTGATGGAGTACTGGCACAGGCTGCACAGAGAGGTCATGAAGTCTCCTCTGGAGAAGTTCAAGACCTGCCTGGACGCCTACCTGTGCAACCTGGTGTAGGGAGCTGCTTTGGCAGGGGGGTTTGATCTCAACGATCTCTGGAGGTCCCTTCCAACCCCTATAGTTCTGTGATTCTGTGATTTAGTACTGTTGTATTTGAGAGTGGTTATTTCTTTTTAAAGAGTATTTCGCTATCGAGCCTCCCAGAAATATTTATTTTGAAAGGATATGAAACATTAAGAAAGAGGAATATCATGACAAGAATCAAAATCAGGATCAACTTCTAAGTCATCAGTACTCAGCATGACAGTCTTCAGCTTATCAGTCACACTTCAAACATATTTCCTAGCATAAAGCAGCTTACAGGGAGAAGAAAGGTTTTTACTAAAGTTCACCTGCCGTTCTGTGGGGCTGAGGTTTAGATAGATTTGTTGGTGCCTGTTGATCAATCATTTCAGTGTGTGAAAGAAATTTGCCTTCAACTGGTCCATATTTCATTAGCATTTTAAGTGATACATGAAAATAATTAGCTTCTAATGCACTATATAACTAAATCACTAGAGCAGAAGTGATCAATGAAAAAGTCACAGCAAATCATTCAGTTTTATTTTATTAATGCTGTTTGAATTCAAGTACCTTCTAATCAGAAAATTTTTAAAGATGTAGAATTTAATCACTGCTTGTTATGAGAGTATTTGCTAACAGATTTTTTCAAATGGAAGTCAGATGGGGGAAGGGAGGGAAGTCAAAACCAGGTCCCAAAGGTCATATCAGATATGACAAAATAAATGGTGTGTCTTGGGATTACTATGAGGCATGAAGGTTCTGCAATCAGAAGTCCTGAGGCATCCAGAATTACTGCATCCACATTTAATTTGCTGGCACTGTGGAGGTGAGTTTTGCTGGTGACCCGATTTTCTATAAGATTAATGGTCAGTGTTCATGATTTTCCAACAGAATCACACTGATTGGAATTGCAACAGATAAGATTGCACCTGAGTTTACACACAGCCGCTGACTGTATAAATTTGCATTTACATCTTTTTTTTTTTCATGGTGCAGCTGTAATATTTTTAGAACCTGGATGCAGTGATTGAACATCTGTCAGTACCAGACTGTTTTAGATTTTTAAAAATCCTAAGGAATTGATTAGTACATTAACTAATTAAATACTGTTGTGTTTATTTGTAATTCTGGAACTTCCTCTTCTTCATGTTGAGCCATATTTCACATTAGGATTGAAGTCCTAATTTTGCATTTATATACAAAACACTGACTTACGCTATTAGAACATTATGATGTACCACTTCTTTGGAGAGGAGAAAGCATTAGTGTAATACAGATGAAGCATACTGGGTGTTAACACCAAGAAAATCTGTATGCTAAAGCAAGCAGGAGACATGTTTGAAACAGCTACTGAGTAGTTCTAGCAAACTTAATGGAAGAGCATAGGAAAGTGTGTCTGTGAAAATAATTGCTTTTATTCCATGCCTCAGCATCAGAAGATTTAGTCTTCCTAGGAAAATATAACCCTTAAAATCTCTTACTATTTAGTCTGGTTTTCCACACTCAGACACACACACACACACACAGAGAAAAAATAAATAGGAAAAAGTAACTCTTGGCATCACTGGAAACTACACCAGGCAAAGCAGTAGTAGATAAACTACTAAGGACCAAAGAGCTCAATAGATAATCAAAATAATTTTTGTTGTCTGGTCCTTTCCAACCTAATGCATCTATGAATCTATGAATCTATGAATCTCTTCCAGATTGAAATAAGCGAAAAAGAATCTCCAGCATATACTCTAAAGTTTATTGGTTTTTAAAAAAGAGGAACAACCAACACATTACGTATCTTGTCTGTGCTTGATGACTAAAATTAACTGGAAAAAATAATATATAGAATAAAAATATTCTATAGTAAACACCTTTAAGCTTTGCTGTACCTATACCAAAGGCCTTAGGAAGGTGATTGCTATTTAGAAATCTTGATTTCTGTTAATTTCAAATGAAAATATTCCTCTTCATTTCCATTCATGCCAACAGTTAGACATAAAACCACATCTGATTCTTAACTGCAAGACAGACTGAGAAACAAAGGGAGATTTAACACATTGGACTTACTGGTAACAAATTCAGAGCTCAACAAAATGTTAATGAACCAAATGTTGTTTCAACAGATTAATAGCTTCCAAATCTGAAATTATTTAACATATTAATATGTTGAAGTCGTTACTCATCTACATCAGTACTATGTACTGCAGTACTATGTATACTTTCAAATCATTAATTATTACTCCACACTGCAAAGTGTACTGCAACAGTTTTTGACCCAAGAAGCATCCAAAGAAGTGCTGTCCCCTTTACATTTCAAACCTCACTATGGGATCTTCTCCCATAGTTTTATCATAGACCCCTTTGAAGACCTATAAGCTAGTACCCACAACATTTTTCTGTAATCTTTTGTTTAGCCATGTAAAAACTGAGGAGGTCTATCTTTTTCACCATTTTGAATGTCTCTCCTACAAGCTAAAAATGGCTAGAGACCATCTAAATTTTTCTTTCTCCATAGTGATGTTTTCAGAGTAATGTCCTAACTCTGTGAGATATCTCTTCTCAGTTCTGCCTCAGAAATAAGTATTTACCGGCATAATTCTGTCCCTCTGATAGGCACATTGCACGCTATTTCACTGAACCTAACCTGGAATCCTTTTGAAAAATAATTGTGCCACAGTAGCCTAGTACTGTAATATAAAATCAATTGTAAGCCTAAAGCCAAAAGCCTGAATTGGTGGATGAATTGCAAGGAAAGGTAGTGAAATTTAGAAAAAATAATTTTTTGGCTTGTCCTCTTACCTCTTTTACAGAGGCGTTATTCAGAGCCTTCACTTTGTCTCCCAAATAGTTCTGGTTTAGAAGCCTTCCTAAATTCATTCAAAATCAATGCAATCTTTTTGGTACTCTGCCTAGACCAGTGAAATTACTTGGTCAGAGAGAGGCTTCTGATTGTCACAGTCATTAGTTTACAACTGTATGAGAAACTCACAACAGTTGTTCACAGGAATGGCACACAACAACTCCATGAAGCCAGGTCTCCAGTCCAGAAATGTATGTAGCCTACATGTGCCTCCTGGCCAACTGATGGGGTTTTTTTTGTTTGTTTTTGTTTTTTAATATGAATCATACAGTACATGTAAAATATCAATACTTTGGTTTACGCATTAGCCAAAACTTGCATCCTCAACTGTATCTAAACCTTTTCTTGTCTTTGACAGATATAAAGGAACATATGTCAACTCCAGATATGTTCCTAAATTTTAAAATAGTTTCCCACTTCAGTACAAATGTTAAGGGCTAATCTAACTCAATTATTAATTTATGTATCAATATGTTATAATATATATATTTTTAAATAGCAATCAGACAATAACTGTCAAAATGATAACCAACATCACCGTGGCTGCAAAATTCATTGGGGAGCCACTAGTCCAGCAATCCATTACCAAGATTGGATTTTATAGCTCCTTTTCTGTTTTATCTCCACAGGAAACTCACTTAAAGACAATTTAAAGGCTAGAGGCTTCCTTATACTTGTGTAGCTGAGAGCTATATACTGTTGAAAGAGAACTATGGCTTCAAATGACTGAGCAATACTAACTGAACATTTTCTACCTGTCTTTCTGCAGAAAACGACTTCCAAGTGTTTGATTAACGTTGACTGAAATATCAGTGATAGCTTACAGTAGCTATTCATGCCTCCATATTATAATATCTTGTCCTGTAGCAATAATACTTACAAAATGACCTTAACTGGTAGTCCTTACTGTCACTGATGCAATAACTGTGTTTTCTTTTTAACCTAAGAAAAAGATTGCACTATTAATTTTATTTATACATCCAAATCTTATGACTGGGTATGGTATGGAACATGACTCTCAGCAATGACACCATTTATGGGCAATGATTATAATAACAAGAACATTACTTACTAGTAATTGTAGTTTTTAATTAATAACATTTTAAATCCTGGGACAATCATTTCATTAAACATGACAGTAAAAATGCTCAGAATGCATACGTTCTATTCAGACCATACCTGGAACTGTGCTAGAATGTTTTCCTAGTCTCTTTATCAGATCTGACAAATGTAAATTGCTTTGCCATAGCTGACAAAGAGGGAAAAAAAAAAAAAAGCTTATTTTTGAGCATATGTTCATCTTCTGAAAACTTTTGAATCACTGTTCTAGTTCGGCTGTTAGCTGCAACACTACTTATTCTTTGTTGCAATATGTCAGGCGAGAGAGATTCTGCGGCCATTAGCCAAAGGCTAATGCAGACTTGTTGCACAGGCTTCAAACGCCAGCCACAGGGGTATACAGCACTTCTTTGTCATTAAGAGCTACCCAAACAGCACGAACACCTCAGTGTGGCCCAATTTGGCTGAAGAATAAAGTGTAGTACCTTGGTAAGTTTCTGCCATTGGACGCTGCAGCTCCTCTGCTAACTCATAAATGTTCACTGAGCTGAGGCTTCACTTTGGTGACAGACCATGGCACTGTGCATACGGAGGAGAGGCAACTTGCAGCAGCACTGGTGTCGGGTTGTGCCAGGTCCTGGTGAGCCAAAATCTAGAAGCTGTTATAAAACACCTATAGCTGAAGAGCATTTTCTTGAAAAGCCAAAGTCATTGCAGTTACCTCTGCCTATCTGTGCTAGCACAAGTGTGGGCTCGCATGATGGGGAACAGTCTGATCTTCAGCAAAGCTGTTCCATTTTTCCCCTCAGTGTCGTAGAGGTATCTGTCTTTTCCATCTTCTGCTTCAAATCACTGTAATTTGAGAGTAGCACTCTGTCATTGAGGACTGATAGTTGTGATTGGATAAGTAGTAGAAGTCAGACCTCAAACAAAGGTCCAGCTAGACTGAGAAGTGTTTATGGTCAGAAACTTCTGCCTATCACCACGAGAACTGTTTCTTTTTCTTGTCAGTTTCCACTGGAAATCTTTTCTAGACAAGTACTTGCATTTGCATTAGGACAAATCTTAAACTTCATGGTAAATAATAGGTGTTTTTCTTTACCTTAGGACTTCTGGTGCTTTTTAAAAAGCCAGGAACTATCAATTATGTTTAATTGAACGTCTGATCAGTGCAAATTCATGTACTGTCATTCATGTAGGTCAATATGACATAACTACTTTTTTCCTTTGTCTGTATCATTCACAAAGATGAGAAACATTGCATTTATAGCATTCTATTTTTTTTTACTGCACTGCAGTGTAAGTTTTGCACCTGAACCCATTAATTCTGTTCTCAGTTCAAGTAATTTCTGTCAAGGAATGAGTCTTGGCAGTTTCAGCTGAAGTCTTGGTGAGGAAAGCTTGACTGAAAAATTACAGAAAGATAATTTCACTTTAATTTTGTTTGAGTTCTTTTAAAATATAAAATATATTCTCATGCAAGTGTCTGAATAATCTGAGTTTGATATATTGCTTGAGTGGTCTTTTCGATGTTGATGCTTTGATAAATTTTTCATTCTAATTGGTACTCACCTTGGGCCAGATTCTGTAGAAGACTTTGGTGTCTTTGAGTTACTATGTTTATGTTTTCACTTCTCTGAGTCCGGGCTTGTTTTAGGGTACGTTTGGATCTGAGAAACAGGATGTCTTAGGAGAAGAGAGAAGCAAATTATGCACTCAGAACAGCTCAGAGGGTTATGGGTTTTATTCAACAAATACACATTCATATACACAGGATTATCTATTTTAGATAATCCCCATAAATGGGAAGCAGAAACTTCCTAAGTTAGTGCAGCATTACTTACAGAACCTTGAGAGATGGCAAACTAAGGAGCATGCTGGTGGTGAATAGGTAGTGCCAGCAGGGCATCCTCTGCTTCAAGGTGCACTTTTCCTCTCCGTCACTGCAGCCTCTCTCCTGCTTTTATTCTCCACAGGATCTGCAGGGCATTTTCCACTTGCACACTGTATCCACGTGGCCAACATGTGATAGAGAGCCCAAGTGGAACACCTGCTTGCAAAACAAGTCTTTGAAAAAACAAGATAAACTACCAAGGTCAGGTTTCTCTACAAAACAAGATATTTAGGGCTACAGTCACAAATATCAGTTTCCTTAAAACTGTCAGAATACTTTGTTCCATCCCAGGGTCATTCTTCAGTCCTGACTTTTGTCTTTCGGTCTCCAACACAGAGCTGTAGCACAAAGGATGTAGAGCTCTGTGTAATTGCTTGAAGAGTACAGTAGGGTAGAGATGCTCCAAAATTTTTTGCGTCAATCAGGGTACCTAGTGTTAAACTCTGATGTAGAAGAGCTCTGAAATCTTAACTCGTCTCCAGATCTTAGATTTGAGAACAGGATCTGCTATGCACTCTCTATGTGTCCCTCAAAGCCCAGAGCTGGGAACCCACTACCAAATGTTATTGTGCAGGATGAGCAGGTGTTGTTTTCACCTTGTCCATGGTAGGTCACCTCTTAAAGCCAAAAATTTCCACATCTTCCACATACAGAGAAGGCACCCACACCCACTCAGTTCCACTATCAAAAAGGAAAGAAGTTAAAGGAGGTTTAATGAAGGAACTCCACTGACCGCATTTGATGGTGGATAGCCTTTATACAAATTTGAAATAGTAGAATTCCCTGCTTACAGTGGGAGTCCCTAACAGTAACAGAACCTAGAGGATAGTAAACACAAAGGAGTTGTGGTTAGGGCAGACAGCAATGAGAGAGAGTGGAAAATGCTGAGCTCTAACTGTAAAGCTTGCTTGCATTCCTATATTATTCATTCCTTAATTAGAAATTATGTACTGCAAAGTCAGGGTAGCTAAACCCAATCTGGACCAGCTGTGCTTTCAGAAATCACACGATATCAGTGAAAATTATGAATTTGTATATAAATTCCTGTGTCTGGCACATCATTTCAGTTCTGTTAGCAACACTTATCTATAGCACTGCAATTTCGCTGCAGGCCTCAGTAGCACATCTTCAGAGCTGTGGATTTCACAAAGCAGGCACTAAGCATATAGAGTTTAAATATTAAAACCAAATGAATATTAAATACCCCAAATTCCTCCCTTCAGGACATCATGAAAAACACAGAAAAAAAAGAGAGAGAAGGAAAAAAGAGAAAGAATATAATCTGTAAGAAACTGTTTAGGATAAATAAAAAAATGGCCCTTGGACAAATGCAGACATAAAATTATATGGCTTAAGTTTAATTACCATTTTTAAATTGTCCTGTGATTCTAGAGGGGAGAAAATGTTGTGATCCTTAAAGTAAGAGATGTTTTCTTAACATCTAGTCAGCTCACTCTCATTTTCTCTTATGAAGGAACATATTTTTTGACAGCTGTCAATACATATATTCAGATTTATTCTGAGGTGTACACAGATATTTGACAGTTGAAGATAGTGAATGTGTTTATTGGACTGGTCTCTGGAGGGCTCCTTGAGTGATGTGCTGGAAAACCACATGAAGAGTTTGTTGAAGTGAAATTTGATTCTTTTCTCCAAAATACTATTGATGTTTTTATTTTGTTTGTAGAAGAAAGTCAGGAGATGTGAAAGAGAACAGTTCTGCAACTAGCAACAGAGTGCAATGTAGTCACTGTATCGACATCAGAACCTGCTGTCTAACATACATGACATCCCTATTGTAAAGAAGGCCAAAGTTATTACAGGATGATGAATGGATGATCCACCCATCCACCACACATTAAGTTCATCTGCAGTGGCAGTTTCCAAGGAGTGCCAAAGACTTAACAAAGAGAAGAGATGAAATGTTTGAGTATATTTTTATAATATCTTTTTAACTGTTTTTTTTTTTGGGGGGGGTATCAGAATGATAATCATTGAAATCATTATAGTATTGTCTAAAATTGAATTATAACCATATAAGAAGTCACTAGATGATATATCTTTAATAAATCTGAATGTGTTCCTTTCCAGACAAAAACTGTGTTTTTCCTACATTTTTGTAAGTAGTGGATCAGTGAGAGAACTTGTAATATATTTGCTCATCAAAATACCTTGCAATATTTATATTCCCTGAGTGGGAAGGGGGAAAGACCAAACTGATTAGCATCTGTACTTGATGGTGAACTTCCAAGAAGAAAATATTAATTAGCTTCTGAAATTGTAATGTAGAGTCACACTAATTTGCTTTTTATGCTGAAATATTTACCCAGCAAAAGATTAAAGCCATGGCTGTAGGTTGATTGTGTTTTGGAACAAAATGAGTGTTTGCCTCCTTGAACTTCTTGTTTTAGGATTTAGGAGTGATTATTTGTAGCGTTTGTTCGATGGTTTTGACTAAACTGAGGATTTACTGCTAGTGATGCTGATAAATTGTTACATGATTTTATTTAAACTGTAACTTGATATCTGCATGGATTTAATCTTTACCAATTTGAAGATTTTGTAGTAGGATTAGTTAGCTATTGTGTCTTTTTCAGTTGATTCCTGTTTGTTTATTACTTCTAATGAAATTAATATGAAGCGTGTTTAGTCATTTTTCCTTCAATACATGGCTTTACATTAGACACTGAGACTGAACTAATTATTTTCAATACCTTAGGCTGGCTTTGGGTGATTTAATAAGATGAACAGGAGGATTTTACCAATGAGTAAATGCATATTGCTCCTAAGAGCTTGATAATTGCAGACATAGCTTAGTATAAGTAGAGACAACATTAATTTCAATCATACTCAGACATCCATTTTCCAGCATGATTTTCTTTCTCAGTGTGGTCAAAAAAACAAAAGTACAAAGAAGTTTTTGGCACATTATAATAATTCAAATCAGATTAAACCCAACTTTTATAAAAATATCCTGTGAAGCAGTGATTTTCCAGTGACAGTAATGGTTCTGTGAATACGACATTCTTGTCAGTTTGACTAAAAATAGCAGTTACATTGGTTTATAAAAGGAGTTTCAGAAGGATTCAACATTCTCCTGCCCAGATCAGCTGGTGGGATGCCAAGACTCTATAGCTCTGAGATAGGCACAAATCCACCTGGGCTCCAGAGGAACTATGCTAAATCTGAGGTGCTTTAAATGAAATATTTCAGGTTTGCTGATTTAGTAGTTACAAGGAGAAGTTTTTCTTCTCACAAAATTTTTGAAACTCCTGAAAACAATTTTAAGTTGCTAAAATGTCCTGATTTGTCTTGCAATCAACTGAAGCAGCACAGTTTTTAATGACTCTCAGTTGCATATCTCACCCCTGGGATGACCTGATTGCCTTGCAGCCTAGTCTTTATTCAGAAAGAGAAGTTTTGAAGTGTTCCCTAAATTCCTTTCAAGATCTTTTGTTTTTTTCCATTTCAAGCCTGTGAAGTCATTGGAACTACAGGTCTCAGAGTTGAAGTTCCCTTTCTGGTCTCTTTTACACAGTTATTTGGAAGAGAATTATGTTCACCAAGCCAACTGTTCAGTGTAGACCCTCACCATTTCAGAAGAAAACTTCCTGCAAGAATAGAATAAAAACAGCAGAACCAGCTTGACCCAGCTGTCTTAGTACCTTGGGAAAACCAGGCTTCCAGATACTACATCCTATGTGAAGTCTCAGCATATGCTGTAGCGTACTACCTACCCAAATCCAAAGAATAAAAACTACCACTTCTGGTTGCACTCTGCAGTTAACCCTGTATGTCTGTTGAGGATGGAGAACAGGGAAATAAAGAAAGCAACACTTGGCTTCCATACCAGTAATCCACATCAGGAGGAGCACAGACAGCCTCTGAACTGAAATGAGAGGTCAGGTTACTGTTCTCAACTTTTAGAAAGTAACAACAGCAATGCTCTCATCACTAGATTAAAATATGGGATTGAAATTAAAATTCACATCACTTTGTTTAAGTTTTAGTCAAATTAGCCTACAGCATAAGAACAAGGATCACAGTACAGCTGCTAAAACATAGGTATCTAGAGCCATTTGTCATGCCTTGGAGCACTGGAAATGTTTGTATGCAGGTAGTGAATGTGACAAAGGGCTCAAGCCATTGTACCATATTTGGGAGGCTCAGTGAGATTTCTTAGTCTGTAAAAGATGTTCCATAACTGCCTAGTGTTAGACACCTTATTTACACCCTGATTATTTAAGTTCTGTGATGATCAATGGAGAATTTGAGTTATATTCCCACATTGGGTGCCACCAGAGGTGCTCTTCAGACACTTGCAAGGCAGGAGCAGATATCACACAGGACCCCTGGAAGGACTTCTGGAAACCAGGTCAGATGCCTCAGAGCAACCCATATGGTTCTGGACACCTATGAGTAAGCACCCAGTTTGAACTGAGAGGTAAATCTCACTTCATTGAAATACAGAGACCTGTCCTATCCATTTTAAAATTACATTTGCTGAATCCAACATCTCTTTCTGTCTATAATCTCAAATATAACACACTCCAGGCACAATCTGTCCTCCTGTCTTGCATTGTAGTCCTGGATACTCCAAATGGATGTGGCTGCTTCTAGGACAGCTGGCATCTGAAAAAGGTTCCGTGATAATGCTCCAGTGCCTATGGTGGATTTGAACGTCTTTATGCATTTAGTGCCCTAAGTAGATTTGTAATTTCTTCCCTAATGCATTTAAAAGAACAGACAAAAGATAACTCAGAGTTTCACTTTTCCGAAATTGTGTAAGCCACAGATGCTTTGCATTTAATAAAAGGTACCACTTGATGTCGGCTTCCTGTGGTCCTTTTTATTAAGTGTTACTTTTCAATATACCCTATGAGAGAATAATAATAAGCTCTGCCACACTTGCTGCACAGAACCATTAAAACCATCATCTGTCTTTGCCCTGTGGAAATGTTTCCCCTGAGAGGTGGTATGAACATTGATTTTCAGAAAATAAAGAAAATTACAGGTCAAAGAAACTTCATATTTTGCCCTAGGTTTTATTTGTTTATTTACTTATTACAAAAAAAGAGCAATGCAGTCACATGCACTGTTGAACCGCTGTAGTACTTCAGATATCATAGTTCAAGTTTTGGTAATAACTGAACTAACCTGGCTGGTAACTGTTCAAATAAGTGCTCTCTGGTCACATAAAATTGGACTCAAAGTTATCCTCCCTTATGTTTTGACCAGCAACAATTCAGAATCACCTCAATAGCGTTTGGTCCAGAGCGCATGAAATGTCATCTTCTAGTGACTCCTTTTAGCATTAATTCAAAAAGTCACATAAATTTTAAAGTCAAAAGAATTTTTGAGTCAAAGCTTAGCAAAACACAGGAAAAGAGACAAGAATGTTGAAAATATGCTAAATACTTATATTATGTATATACATCCATTTTCAAATTTCTGGGAATGTCTGCAAGCAATTCTTATGCAGGCATCATGATGCAGAATTAAGACTCCCAAGTGGCTTTGGGGAGCTGTGGAAGTCTGGCCTTGTTTCTGTGATGGATATGTTGAGTAACACTGGGAAGATCCACCATGTGCTGGTGCTGCTCGGTCCCTGGCTTCAGCAAGCTGTGCTGTGTGTGACTACAGAGCACGCTGAGATCTGCAGGGAAAGGCTCAGCTCCAGCAATTGGAAGTGTTTGTGTTATAGTACTTTACTTTCAGAAGAACCTGTTGGAATCAACATCATAACAAAGTTTACAGTACAAATAGACGTAGCAGCAGGCAGATAAAAATGGTTCAGTGTTTTGAACTGTGGCTTTGATCTTCTTTATTCCACGGTAATGATTGCCGTTAAAAATTCTTGGGAAGTTGCATTAGTAAAGCAGGGAAGTAAGAAAATGAAAACCATAAAGGCCATGTTGATATAAGGTATTAAGGAAAGCTTTTACTTTAATTAGGTCAATCTTTTTCTCTGAAAGGTTTTATAAGAAAAGCTTCCATGTGACTATATTTTAGAATGTATTGAAAGGACTGATTCCTTTATTCCAGGAGAAAATGTTGAGACAGAGCAGGGCTCCAGATGCTGCTGCTAGTCCTACCTTCTTTGGAGACAAGCAAGATCAACACAGGACATACAAGGGAACAGCAGAGCTGCAGAGCTTGCCTCCAGTGAGGTCAGCACTTCCACCCCCAGTGAAGCCAACTGTATGCAAAGCTATTGAGGGAGGCAGCTTGTGCTGTGGGCTGCTCCTCAGTCTCTGCTCCAACACCAGTGCTGCCCCTGCACCATTACCAGCTCAACCCAGGTCCATGCTCCCTGAGCTTTCCTGACACACTGATTACCTTCATACCCCACAGCCTGTGACTTTGCCACTCTGTAGGACCATGCTGACTGAGTCCTCAGTGATCCGGCAGCCTTGAAGGAGGACAGAGAAGGGCATTAGGTTACTATCTTTTGAAGAATATAATGGTGCCTGATGCAATAACCCCAGAACAGGCTCTGAATAAATTTCTTCTGGGACTGGAGGCACTGCCTGACTAGTGTTCAGTATACAATTTTATTAATTAACTCAGATGAGGCTAATCAGAACATCACCACACTGCGATGGTCATGCCATTGCTGTGCCTATAAGTATTTATTTTCCCAGCCTCAAACCCCATGGTGCTACCACATTGCAGCTCCACCTTGAAGCTTGAAGCTCTCTCTCTGCTTGGCAGAGGCCTCTGGGATGCTCTCCTGTATCCATCCCATACACATCCACTGTATGTTATATCTAGTTTAGTGCAAAAGGTTGAGATGGATTTTTCTGCCTTGAAATGTTTTAAGTGGAGGCCATTTACAGACAAGCTTAGATAGAACAATTTTCCCTCTTACGTGCACAAAGATGGATATCAATAAACACGAGTAGTGTTAGTCCAAGTTGAAGGAGTTAGCTGTTTTCAGCTGATTCTAGCATCTCCATTTATGGCTAGAAACTTAACACGGAATCACAGAATCACAGAATTGTAGGAGTTGGAAGGGACCTCTAGAGATCATCTAGTCCAACCCCCTGTCAAAGCAGCTCCCTAGCCCAGGTTGTACAGGTAGGCATCCAGGTGGGTCCTGAATGTCTCCAGTGAAGAAGACTACACAACCTCTCTGGGGCAACCTGTTCCAGTGTTCCATCACCCTCACTGTGATGAAGTTCCCATGCACACTTGTGAGGAACTTCCTATGCCTCAGTTTGTGACAATTTCCCCTTGTCCTATCACTGCACACTGCTGAGATGAGTCCAGCCTCGTCCCTTTCCCTTCTGCTCCTTCGGTATTTATAGATCCCCTCTGAGTCTTCTTTTTTCAAGGATAAACAGACCCAGGTCTCTCAGCCTTTCCTCATAAGGGAGGTGTTCCATGTCCTTTATCATCATCTTTATATGTTTGCCTAAGCTGTCAGACAATGTTTCATTCCTGCATTAGTCACAATTTAGCTATACATTTCTGCACAATTTTAATGTTTGTCAAAAATTATTCATCTTGGATGCCACTTCTACTATCACACAGCACTTACCCAGCTGATATTTCAGAATAATTCAGATCTTGGGAGACCCTCAGAATAGGAAATATGTGAAAACATGAGAAGAAGAAGAAAAAAAAGGTGGAAAATAGTCACCTGTGAAGGTGAAAGCTATTATCTAAAAAGAGACAAATAGGTGTAAATGAACAGGTGTTGTATGTGCAGCTCAAGCCCTTTAGCCAACAAACACAGTCACTATGCTAACCTTCACAGAAAGAATCATTGTCACCTCATGACAGGAGTCCAAAATATATATGAAAAAAATGTCCTCTTGAGATACACTTTTTGTCTCTTTCTGCAGTAAAGTGAGTCTCAGCGATTAGTTACATTTTCAGAAGTCAAAAGTTCAGCACATGAAACCCCACTCATACTAACTCTAAATGGAAAGAGCAAAGATGTAGGTCAATTCTAATTCCTAGCAAAGACCATCCTGTTTAGAAGCCACACACAAGTAATACGCATGATCAGTTGCCCTTTGCCTCTCCCACAAACCCACGTACCAAGCCAGAGGACCAGGATGGTCACAGCAGGAACCACTACCAGTGACATCATAAATGAACAATGCAAGCCCAAGTCCTCCAAGGGCTTCCAATACCCAGTCCCCTCCCTGCCTTTGGTGATGTATAGCCAATTTCAGAAAGACACCAGGAATGTCTAAGGATTCCAACTCCCTGCTTCACCAGCAGAAAAAGCTATCACTAATCTCAAACCATTGCTATACATCTCAGACCAGCTCTTGGCAGTTATCTTATGTATGAAATTCTTCAGTTACCGCTATTTGGTGTGTACAGAGCTGCCAGAAGACAGATACTGGCCAAGAGTTAAATACACAAGGATTTTGGAAACCAAGCACAGTTACAGATCCCAAACTTTTCAGAAATATTATCAAACCTTCCTCAGCTTGTGTTGCTACAGGACTGGACTTTGGGAGGGAATGTTCAGAGCATGCATAAGACAGAGATATTCTACCCACAGACAGAAGGACAGCTCTTTGTCCATGCAAAGCACAGAAAAGCAAAAGAAATATCTAACTGATAAGGTTAGCGGATAGATAAAATAAACATATCCCTCCTCCAGGTCCTGAGAGGCTTCAAAATTAGTTCAACTTCATTCAAAACTTTTCTTTTTGACTCGGTGGAAAGGCTTTGTGTTCCTGCAAGTAAGCAGAGCAGTAAGAATGCAGGTGCCCTTCTCTCTTCACGACTAAGCAAATGTTGTATTCCTGATGCAAAGAGTGACATTCCTGAAGTAGGAGTACCTGAAAAAGAACCCACTCCAAATATTCAGTACCCAAACATAGAAGCACCACTTAGACTCAGAAAACACAGAAATTTTGTGCCCTCAAGCTGGGATGCTCCAGCAAGGCACCATGTGATGTGTATGGGTGAGAATCTAGACATAAGCACTCAAAATGGCTGATAACACAGATCTGTGCCAGTAGGAAGCTTTGGGAGGTAAATCTATGTGGAAATGTTAACAGTTACTACTAATTTCTCTCTTGGTGGTCAGCACTGCCCATTTTTTCTCTGAAATAAAGCCCAAAAGGCCTCTTTACAAATGGACTCCCTGTGACAGTTCTGCTGAAAAACTGTACCATCACTAGAGCCATTAATCACACTGTGACTGTAACGCCTAAAAATGAAATCAATCCAAAATAATTGAAGCCTTTCTAAAGATCTGAGTCAGGTTCTTACATTGATTCTGGACATATCCTGCTGAGATCAGACATGGAAATGATGACTTTTTCAATTTATATAGTTATTCTCTAAGTCAGCTCTAAAAAGGTATGCATGCTGCAGATTATTTATGCTGGAAAATCTTGCTTTTAAATAAAACTATTTAAAAATTGCACCATCAATAATAAATTAATATCTCAGTTTTACTTAATATAGATATAGGGCTACAGTTCATGAACCATGGGACTAGAAAGCACTTAGATTTCCCATCTCCTGCCCCTCCAAAGGCAGGTTCATCTATAATTATGTCTGTCTTGGCATATGTTTAAAGACTTTCAATTATATTTTTTCATTTACACAGAAAATGTAGAAACTGTTTTCCTTTTGTCTTTATAGTTAACTTTTTGAAATGTCACTTCGTCTTTGCTTGAAGATATTTCTGTTCTAAAACAAAGACCAAGTCTTTATTTAACTTTCTTCATTCATAACATTTTCTGAACCATGTCTGTAATTTAATTCTCTTCAGGTGTGGTTCTTTTTTTTTTTTTAATTATGTAATAAAAAGTGGTCCATATTGCCAGGATCAAATAGGAAGAGTAACTTCAAATTTCATGCACATAACTGCCTTGTTTGCACATCCAAGGGCATATCTTCATTCAGTGTTGATACCTGGCTGATTGTTCTCCACCCTGTCTTTGTGCAAACCACAGCTTTTGCCTGCTGGTCACACTTGTCTTCATTCTTGTGGAAATGCTATGTGAGTTGCACCATTTCTTCAAGTGGCCTTGAATATCTGGAGGTCTGGTCTTACTTTCCCCAGTCCACCCATCTGTGCTGTTAAATATTCTCCCAGTTTGTCTTAAAAAAAAAAAAAAATTAAAAAAAAAAAAAAGGAGATTGATATAAGAACCTTTGTAATACAGGGCTTTTACTAGATTCCATCAGACTGGTTTGACAAGTTTGCCAAATTATATTTGCTGATAGTTTTCTTATCTTCTAAGTGTTTACATAAGATTTGCTTTATTATGTTTATCTCAGGCGTTAGTAGAGGTTTGGGGCTGACCTGATGGTGAACAGCTCTGCAGAGAAGGATCTGGATGTTCTGATGGGCAGCTGATTGGCCATGAGCCAGCAGTGTGTTCATGTGACCAAGAATGCCAATAGTTAAGGAAGGTGATTGTCCCCCTCCACTCTTCCCTGGTGAGGTCAAACCTTGAGCACTGTATCCCTTTCTGAGCTCTTCAATTCAAAAACAACAGAGATCTCCTAGAAAGAGCCCAGCAGATGGCCAGAAAGGCGATCAGGGCCTGGCACATCCCCAGTTTCAAATTTCAAATTTCAGTTTCTTCTCGTGAAACTGAATGTATAGAAGTCAATGAGGCCAGAGAATATGCATCCCAGCGTTCTGAGAGATGGCGTCACACTCCAGTATAAAGGAGTGAGACGAGGTTCTTTGATTATGTGTATACCCGATGGCAAGATTAAGACACAACGGGTCAAATGTTAACCCAACCAGTTTATTACAAATACCAGTTGCTTAGGGATATGGGGAAGGGAAGGTGAGTGATAGAAAAGAGATAAAAAGCAAGGAGTCTTGATAGAAAGCAAGAGAGATATAATCACCACCATGGATCCAGCGAGGTTCGTAGTAGGTCTATTGACCTCAGGAACTTGTCAGGTCACCG
>VXAB01006122.1:527696-558367 GCA_013399175.1 Odontophorus gujanensis | reverse complement strand
GCCGCCCCCCCCCCCCCCCCCCTCCCCGTGTCTGTGGGGGTCCCACGGCATCTCCGGGCCCTGCAGCGGGCAGGGAGAGCTTCGAGAACGGGTTTCCCTCGTCCGAGGATGAAAGGAAAAGGCGAAACGAGCGCGGGGAAACAGCAATAAAAATCCCCCGAGCCGGGCAGGGAGAGGAATATTTCATACGCCCTAAATAGCTCTTAAAACGCAGTTTATCGTGGTCAAATGACTGGCCCTAACAAGCGTAAAGACAAGTAGTTTTTCTTCTGCCATAAACATATTGCATCGCCAGTGTAATTAAATGCAAACCAGGAGCGAACGAGACGTTTCCATTGTAGCTGTCACTCAGAGGAGGGGGAATCACATGTGTACATTTGAACTTCAGAGTCAGGGGCTGCAGTAAACGGGGCTGAACTTCGCTAAAGGGAGGGGGAGAGGATATCAGAGGGCGGCCGGGGGCAGGCGGAGAGCCGGGAGTGATGGGGAACCGGCGGCGGCGGCGGCTCCGTCACCGGCGATGGGAGCGTCCCGAGACGGCGCTTTTGCCCCCGACCCCGGGGATTTTGGCCTCTTTGGTGGCGGTGGGGAAAAGTTTCCCTTGAGAAAATGAGCGTGAGCTCAGCTGCCTGCTCAGCCGGGAGGGAACCACGCGTCGGGTTCAGAAGCGAGTGGGAAAACCACGAGGATGAGATCAAGCGGCAGCGGGATGAATGGGTTCTGTCTGCCCCCGGGGAGGCTGAGGCAAAGCTCGGGGCAGGGGACGTCGGGGGTCGCGGCCCCGCAGGGTGTCGGCAACCCTCTGTGAGCGACCCCGGGAAGGCCCTCCCCGGACAGAGGGACACCCCTCTCCGGGCCGATGGGAGGGGATGCGGTACGGCCCCGGGGACAGGAAGAAGTGAGGCCCTCGGTACCCCGGCCCGGCCGCCCCCTGGAAATCGTCCCCTGGAAACCCTCCGAGGAGCGGAGGGGACGGCGGGGAAAAGAGGGGAATATCTCAATCAGCGAGGAGGTGACCTGTGACCCGGAGGGTGGTTCTATTGTCCCTGTCTTGCGGGGGACACAGACTTTAGGCAGCCTTTCTGCGTGAATGAGCCCTGAGGGGCAACAGCGAGCCCCGGGCTCCGGGGGGGCATCCCAGGGCTCGGAGTCACCGGCCCGGCATCAGCTGCTGGGACAGAGCCTCTCTGCGTCCGGCGTCCCGAGGTCGCCGCTCTGTTTGTTCCCGAGTCCACCGAGACCGGGCCGGATGGACGGCACAGTGCGAGCCGAAGGGGCCGGGAAGACCCCGCCGACAGCGGTGCCCACGGTGCCGATGCCACCGAGCCGGGCCGAAAGCCGGGCCGCTATCCCAGCGGGGCCCGGAGCGGAGCCGGGCACGAGGCGGCGCTGCGGAGCGTCCCAACCCGGCCCCCGACGGCTGCCCGGGCCCAGGCGGCTCCGGGCACTACGGGAGCTGCCCCGCTCCTCTGCCTCTGTACCCGGCGGGACGGCTCCGCTCCCTGCCCCGCAGCCTCTGCCCTCAACCTCGGCGGAAGACGGGGCAGCCAAAGGACGCGGGTCCCGAGCCCCCGTTGAACTTCGACCCCTCGGGTCTGGCCCCCCGCTGAGCCCTCCTGGGGCCACTCAACAGGTGTAAAGCCCGGTAATAAACCGCTGCGTGCGCATCTCCCAGCTGGAACCGGCATCCCCCGAGGCTGCAGACAACGGTCTCTAGCTTTTTGGGGGGCACTGGACATCTGCAAGATTTCAGGGGCTCTCCATGTTCCCCCACCCCTCCCCAAGCCTGTAGCAGCTCTCCCCGGGGAGGAGCGGAGCAGGGCGGCGACGCATGCCCCCGCGACATTCCCACTTGGGGTGCAGCGGGGCTCGGGTGCTCTCCTCGCCGTCGGGAGGTCCTGGAACCGGCGGGTCGGCAGCAGCCCTGCTCGGGACACGTGGCTCCGAGAGATCGCGGGGAAGCAGAGGGGTCTCAGAATGACCGGGAGCAGGCGGGCTCCGCCCGAGGGGTCCCGTCCCCGCCGATCCCGGGGAAGATTTGCCCATTCCCTTTCGCTTTTTCTTTTTCTCCCCAGGAAAAAACGGTGCCGTCGCAACGCCGCGGGGTATAACGCTCTGCCCTCACCGCTCCATTCGCAGCTCGGGGGAGCGAAGCGCCGCAGAGGTGCCTCCATGCACAGCCCTAACGGGGGGGCGGTAGGGGCGGATGAACCCCAACGGGCCGGGGCACGGAGCGGGCAAAGCGGCCGCGGCTCCGTGGGTGACACAGTCCCTCTACGGGAGCGACTTTCACCACTAAAATCCCCGTTGGAAGCCTCGAGGCCGAAGCTAGGAGCACAGCAGCACTGGGTCGGGGACACTGCTCGAACGTCCCCCTCTCGGGGCCAGGTTTGCCCCATGCGGTCCTCCCTCTGACTGAGACCGCGGTGCCCGGGGGTGACTGCGGGGCAGCAGACGGCCCTCCCTTTGCCCTGCCCTATATTTCCTATCGAATGTCTCCTTTACTCCGCTGACCCGCGCTGGCTCCACGCTGCGGGACACGGGGGTAGCGACGGAGCCCTCCCCCGCACCGTGAGCCGCCCCACAAACCGTGCGCTTGCCACGGGGAGAAGGAGTCGATGCTTTTTCGGAAGGGTTTTTATTCCCCTCGCCAGGTCCGCCAAGAGAAGCCGGGCTGGCAGCGGCAGGCGGGGGCTCGGCTTAAAGAAGGGGCGGCGAGCTTGGCCTCAATGGGGGCAGCACCGAGGGGAGGAAAAAAGAAAATTAAAAAATAATAATAATTAAAAAGAAAGAAAAGAAAGAAAAAGATTAAAAATTTTAAAAATAATAATAATAATAATTTAAAAAAAATAACGGAGAGAAAAACAAAACCAAACCTCGAAAGCAGCCAAGCAACCCGAAAGCCCCCGAACCCCACTCCACCCGCGGTTCCCCCAACTCTGTGCCCCTCGCGGGGGTCGGGCCGGGCCGTGCTGCCCCCGGGGTCCCCTTCCCCTCGAGTTTTCCGAGCCATTTCCCGCTGCCTTCGCCCGTTCCCCGACAGCTTTCGAGGAGACCACGTTTATTTTAAAAACTCTTCTGAGAGCTGCAGTAAATTGCGTTTGCTTGTAGGTACAAAGGAGAAAGTTAAGCATTTGTCTCCGCAGTTGTATAGGCAGCCAGTTGTTTTAATTAAAGGGTGGGGATCCGTGATATATACACCAGATAAAAGCAAATGCACAGAATAAACTAATTAAAACATTGTGTTTGGAACACATTTTATTTCTTTTTTTGATCTTAGTTGTGTTTTAAAGAAATGTCAGCGCACTATAAAGCAACCTTATTTCCCTTATAGTGTGCGGCGCTTTTCAAAGGCTAGTGTGATATATTTTAGAAAAGAAATCCCGCTGTGAAAGCTTGCGTGTCTTCTCTTTACCAAACTAAGCTCTTGTCAATCATGCCAGGGCATATCCAATCACCAAGTCCCTTTTTGGAAAGCAGCTCATCCCGCTGTGCTTTTATACATCACACCGCAGCGTGTTTAGATGCATTTTTACTATCACTTCAGGAGCGGTGACTGATGAGAGCGCAGTTCCAGGACCGGCTTCCCCGAACGCCGGAGTTGCTAACAATTTGCCTGGCTATTGTGTGCGCGCCTTTCTTTCCCTCCTCCCCCTTTCCTGCCTCGCGTTGCCTCTATTTGTCACGGACACTCCGATGAAGGGGAATATCGGAGGTGGGGGGGGGGGTTGTCAAATCCCGAGGTGCCCATCACCTGCCTGGGACACGGGGACGGGCTGCTCCGCGTCCGCCCGTCGCGGAAAGGGCCGCCCCGACGGCAGCAGAAAGCCGAGGCTCTCTCCTCCAGTGCGGCTTTCTACCGCTGCCCGGCTCACGGCCGGGCTGCCGTCGGGGGTCCGTCCGCGGGCGGAGGAGCCTTTCCCGAGCGGGGAAGCAGTGCAAAGCTCCGCGGCGTGTGCCGGGGCGAGGCGGGGAGCTGGCGGGGCAGGAGGAGCCGGCATGAACTGTGACAGCGACGCCTGAATTTGCTCGCTCGTTTTAATTCCGTGCCCTGAAATCGTTGCATGCGTGCCGCCTTTACCTCTTCTGCCCGACTGCGAGTGAGATAAAAAAAAATAGGATTTTTTCCTTATTGCTAGATGTCTGGACTCTAATTGAAGACAAGTGGCAAATGGTTTTTATTAAAATCCCCCCTCCCTCTCCTCCGCCTCTAACTCTGGGTGTTTTCAGACAAACTGCACAAACCTCTGGCAACGCACAAGTCCAGAAACATTCGATATTCCTCCATTCCGTCGCACATTCCCATCGCCTGGCTCGCTCTCTTCTCGCAGGTGCAAATTTCGGGGACACAGCTGTGACCAGAGCTCACCGGTGCGTCCTTCTCCGTGGCCACTACGCAGCACAGGAGGGGCACAGGGAGGGACGGGCAGTCCCTTTGCCCCTCCGCCTTTCAGAACGACCCGGGCACAAAGGCTCCCGGTGCTCAACCGATGAACAGATGTTTTCCTTGTTCCCCTTCTGCTCCATCACTGTATCCCGTAAGATTTCCAACACTTCGTTTGCAGGTGATGGTTGCAAATTTTCCCCGGACACTGATTTCTCCCCACGTTCCTTGGATGAACGTGGCCGGACTGGGTGACACGAGGTGACTTCAGCTTTTACCTTAAAAACGGGACAGATACGGGCGTTTATTTCCATTTCTGTTTCGTTCCCCGTTTTAACGCTCAGGCTTTTGCGGCTGTTGTTATCTCAGCTCGCCCTGAAACGTCGAAAACGAAAGGTGCAAACGAAGCGCTGGCATCCTACTGCAGGGGGAACATTATATTTACGCAGGATATATTATATATATCCTACAAACCCCTGGTATCGTGGGTGCCGGAACCACCCGTGCCCCTCCGTGAGCAGAGCCCGTCGGGGACCCGCGCCGCGCCCGCGGGGAGCCCTGCGCGCCCCCGAGCCTCCCAGCTCAAGGCGCGTCCCCGTGGGGCCGGGGCACAGCCCTCCCCAGCGGCACCTGGAGCCGGAGCTGTTCGGAGGGTGAATTAAAAATCTTCCAGAGCAGCGTTTGCCCCGTATACCATTCTTCCCCCTCAAAACGCTTTGGGAAAGAATCCTATTGACCGTCGCCAAAAGCGGTGCTCCGAGCGGGGTGCCATCCCTCCCGGCCATGCGGAGGGGTCACTCGGTGCCCACCTACCCCCGGGTTGTGCTCCCCTCGAGCAGGGCCGGGCTGTTCCCTCCCCAGAGGCGCTAGATCTGCCCCTCCCTCTACCCAGGTGACGCGGGGCAGACCTGGAGACGGCGCCGTATGGGGGAAAAATAGAGGGCTCCATCGTGCAGAAATGGTTGGACGGGCAGAGATCTCACGTCTGGAGATCACTTTTGGAGACAGGAGGCCCCACACCCAGCCCGAGCCCCCTCCTGCCCCCCAGCCCAGCCTGGATCCGGCCATTTGGCATTTCCTGCCACCTTGTCGCCAATACTGCCGCTGCCGGGGCTCTGCGCAGATACAACGCAGGGGCCCTGCTGGGGCAGCCCAGGGGAAAAGCCCCGTGACTTTCTGGGCTTAAGGAGAAGGGACGCTGTGGTAGAAGCAGCTGCGGGGATGGCACCGAAACGGGTACAGCTGCACGTGCACCGAAAGCCTCAGCATCACCTGCCGCAGGTAGAAGTCACTGCCAGGTCTCTGATATTAACGAGGTGCACTTAAAGCAGTCCTCAAATACTGGTGTTTCAGAGCAGCACTGCTGCTTCATCCTCCCCTGCCTCGCTGCATTTCTTGAACCTTAACACAGCACGGATACACGTTTGTATGGGTTTCCCCTCTAAATAATGAATTTAACAACTGTTAAAAAAGAAAGAGAAAAGGCAGAAATAAGCACACAAACCAAATCCACCATCTGGGAAAAATACAGCACGATCTCTAGCCCTAGATATCACAAAGCACACGGAACTCAACGCTGCAATGAACCTCCTCAGATGCAAGGGAAAACGTACCCATCCCTGAACCAGACAACACGAAACATACCCGACAGCTCTGAGTTTCAGACCCACCCCAGAAAACACGAGTTTATTTCCTCACAGCTGGTGATGCTCCTCACCTGCTGACAGCCACAGCCCCACGATAGTGCTCCCCACGTGGGTGTTAGCGTCCTTGGGATTTTGTTGTTGGCATGTGTAGTGTGACCATAGGAAATGAAGAGCTCCCAAGCCTGTCTTCATAAAAAAACAAAGCTCAGTGGGTAACTCAGCTTCAATATGAGGTGCAGAATAGTTTGGGGTTTCCAATTTTACCCGAGGAAGAGAATGATGTGTAGATAAAGTGCACGGCCTGAGCTCTTCGACAGCTCCGATCTATCCTTGCATCGATACTGCTGGGAAATAGGTACAGAAATACCACTGCAAAAAGGTGTTGGGGTCCAGAATTGTGTGTACCCCAAGCAAGGACGATGATTCTTGGAGGTGGAAATCCTGGCATTATTCAGCTGATGTTTTACAGATGCTGCTGTACAGTCCTTGCAAGTTTCTTTTTCACACATTCAGCATAATTTCGTCTGGGTTGCTGACCTCCAGACAGCGGATAGAAAAAGTATTTGGGTTGGAAAGTTTTCAAGGTATGAAAGCAGAAGGATACCCACAGCCACGGTGGTATCACTGGAATAACACGGATCATTCAAACCATTTCTACCCTCGGAATTAGGAGCTGCACAAAATAGCAGCAAAAGATTGGTGTTTGGAGTACCAGCTCACACTGAGCTCCTGCTGCAAAGCTGCACACAAATCTCGTAACAGGAAAAGTACCATTGTTTTTAATGGATTACATTTTATTAGATTTTGAAGAGTGTTCACATCATAAAATGCAGGCAGGAAGTTCTGTGTATGTAAAACACATCCACATTAATTATGAAAGCTGGAAAATGAATCATACATTACTGCAAATATATTATGCATTGCTTACATCGTTTCACCATGGCATGTTTGCACGATAGAAATGGAAACTAGAAAGAAAAGCCAAAAAAATAAAAGAGCCTACAAAAAAATCACAACATTAGCTGAGGAGGGAAGAAGAAAGAGGGAAAGCACAGAGGGAAGATGTGAGAACAGCACGACCTTATTTTTATAAGGAGCCAAACTAATGGCCCTTGTGATATCTGAGTACCCATGCACTGCAAGCCCAGGAGTTGGGGAGGACTCATGGGGTGATTCTCTGACCAAGTTCTGTGTTGTTTTGATAGCAGCATCATGTGGTCTATCTCACAGGGCCTTGCTATGACTCAGAGATCTCTCCCCATTTTTCATAATAATGACTTTTCGTGCCTGCTCACAGATTTTAGTGGGGAGCTCAGGGTGTGCTTTGTATGAGAGTGAACTGGCTTTGCAAGACGATGACTTATTTCCTGCCAAATTTGCCTTAAGAAACCACTTCAGTTCCGTGCACGAGACTTCATGTTGCTGTGATTTATTATCCGGGACATAAATGGAGATCAGTTTGGTTATAGCGGAATTTAGAGCAAAATTAAATGTTTTCTCCTATAGAAAGAGCGTTACAATTTTGCACAGCCAAAGCACACGCGTCCTGTCCGTAAGACATTGCTGTGTGCTCGGGGAGGGGAGGCACACCAGGAGCCTGCAGAGATAGCACACAGTCAGCTCAACTTTCAGCCAAAGCACGATGCGATGTGAGGCCGACGATGAATCTCAGAAGCTGCCAAGCAGGCTCCTGGGGGAGTATATGGCAGAGGATGGGGACACACAGCTGCTGGCAGTGCTGTGCTCCGTGCTGTTCCCCTCACACTGCTCTGTAGTGATGCTGCCTGCCTGCAGGGCTAACGCCAGTGAGCTCCTAAGCAAGAGATGTTTTCCAGGCCAGTTATTGCCCAAACCTGCTGGACTGCTGCACTGTCTGCTGTTACAGGTGTGAGAGCCGGGTTGAGCAGGATGAGGGCTGCATCTCCAAGAGCTGTGGTTCTGCTCCTGCAAAGTGCCTCCACTCTCATCCTCCCATTGGGTTTGGAAGGTCCCCTTTTCTAGTTCTCATTGCAGTGGTGCTGGCATGTAGCTGCTTTACTTGTCCACCAGTGCCATGCTGCAATGCAAACTCCAACAGCAAACACAGTGTGCAGCTCCTAGTGCTTGAAAATCCTGCAGGGCTCTGCACTGGCATTCCCCATAACAACGTCCACTGGCTTTTAGGGAGTGTTTTGTTTTAGACTCCATTTGGCACATGATGGTGGGCCTGGATGGACTTAGAGCTCTTTTCCACTCTTAATGATTCTGTGATTCTATGATACCTTTAAGTGCAAGAGGTGCTGCGCCCCATCCCTGCTCAGTGCACACTGCCACACCAGTCCTCACACCTCACTGAAGAATTTCACCCCTCTTTGTCGTATATCAAAAGGTCCTTTCCTTAGAAGGACCCATGTTAATTAACTCTGCGGTGATGTCTGCTGATTTTCGCTGAAGCAAAGTCGTTGAAAGCAGGGAACTCAAGGTGGGGATTTTGGGATGAGCTCTGCCCATGGAAGCAGGGCAGGCAGTGTCATAACTCCAGAAAACAGCACTGCTCAAAAATCTCCATTTCACAGAGCCAAAGGATTGGGGCTGCTCCGGCATCTCAAATACACTGGCACATGTCAGCAATATTTGGTGTCTGAGGCAGGTCCGCCTGCAGGTCAGAACACCCAAGAATGCCAGTTGTATGCTCATTTCTGTGTTAGACCTCACATCACGTTGCTGAGATGAAATCATGGAAAAACATCAGTCAGAAGTAATCTCTGGAGGTCTTGAGTCCCACCCCACTCAAAGCAGAGCTAATTTCAACATCAGATCAAGATAAGTTTTACAGTACTTAATCTGGTAAAGCCATGAATTATACCACACTCTCTCTCCCCAAGTGACTTTCAGTGAGATTTTTATATCATTTCCTATCTAATTCTGCCTTTGTTTCACTTTTACTGGGTAACCCCTTCTAGGGGAGTCACAGGGACTGTACAGAGCACAGAGTTGGATTTCTGCAGCCTACAAACTCTTGACAACCAACATGCCATTCACCATCCAACCTTAAAAATTCCGACCCTCGCTCATATCAGAGTGGGTGCAATGTCAGCACATCGAATGTAGTGATGTTGTTTCAGCATGTGAAGCTCAGTGGAATGATTGGGACCTGGGGTCCTCCGTTGAGCCACTGTCCTCCTTGGGATTCAAGTCTGTCCTGTTTGCTGTCATCAGCAGGAGGAATCCACCTGGTGGGGTCAGTTTGGTGCCATTCAGCGCCACTTGGTTGATGCTAAGTGATTAACATAGCGAAGATCATCTCCCTGTTGTTGGTGGCAGGGATCAGGCAATGGTGGGGGCCACACTGGCATGTCCTGAGCCAGCAATCAGCACCATGGACCTGCCCTAGGAGCCTCAGGTGCACCTCCAGAGCTCTGCTCCTTCCACATTATAATGCCACCCCATCACAGTCAGTAAGAAAAACAGTCTTGGGATGATTTCTGCCAGCTCCAGGCAATCTAGAACCTCTGCCAAAGAGTTACACAGATGTAGCATTTAAAAATAGGGTTGTCTCCAAAGTCTTATAAATAAAAAGGCTGCAGTAGAGGCTGGTAGGCAGCAAGGACACCGACCAACCCATCAGGACCCCATTTTGCAACTTACAGCAGCTTGTCAGGAGAGATCGATAGTTGGCATGGTAACAAGCTCATTTCCCAAGAATGGAGCTCCTTTTTATTAAATTTGGCTGGCTATTGATCAGTTCCTGATCCACGTATCAAAACATGACAAGCACTTAATGAATCACAGATTTTTATTGAGCTGAATAAAAAAAAAAACACGCAATATCAGGAGGCAGCTGGGGCTGCAGCAGGGTGCTGGGGCAGGGATGGAAACCGACTGGATGCAACTTTCTCTTATGGTGATTTCGAGACCACATTCAGAAGACCCTGTGTTCCCACAGGTTTCTCTTTCAGCAGCATCCCCATCCAACAGCTTCATGTGCCAAGTGGGGTTTCATCCCTACTCACTGACTGTGGCTCTGAGCTGTGGCTGCAGTGAAGTGATTGGTAAAGTCAGTTCATGAAGACTGGTGAAAACATCTCTGAAGTCCAAGCCTCATGTTAAACTTCATCCTGCCAAGCACAGCTGCTGCTCCTCAAACCAATGTCCTCTGATTACCAACCTGGGGGTTCACACACCTCCCAGTGCCAGTGTCCCCACCCTATAAGGTGGCAGCTCTGGTGTGGCACCGAGCCCTCAGCCATTCCATGGGAGCCATGTGGTCAACAGGAGGATGATACGCCTGCTCAAATTGCTCCAACTCTCATTTACATGAGAGATAATAACAGCTCCAAAGGCTTCTTCCAGCCTATTAAATAATACCCACTTAAAATATTGTCTGAATTCATACTGAAATGACAGACTATAATAATCCAGTCATAGTCATTGAGCATATACAGCTGACTGTAGATACTTAGCAAAATTGTGAGATGTACTTATTTACATGATACGTTACATGATAGCTGATTTTTTTCAGGTCATCTCTTCTGACTGGTCTGATACAGAGAAGCTGCTTAAGACATCTCCCTATCTCCCAGATATTTTAAAAGGAGACAAAACACCCTGTCCACACGTAGGAATATGCTAAAGATTCCAAACAACAAATGGTTTTGCAAACTGGGATAAACATTTTAGGTGGAAGCTAAAGCACCCCTACACCTGCTGGAGATGGCTGCCACACCACATCACTTAATTCATAATGGATCCCACCATTTCAAGTAGTTTCACTTGAGAAAGTTCATTTAAAATTGCCTAAACCTTGCAGTGCATTTGAGTTTATTTGCTTACAGTCGCAGCAGTGATCCTATGGTAGAGAAAGGACTTGAAATTACCAGCGCTCAGTGATGTTGTGCATCTGCCCAAAGAAGCTGTGTGTGCCCCACCCCTTGAAGTACCCAAGGCCAGGTTGGCTGGGGCCCTGGGCAGCCTGATCTGGTGAGGGCAACCAGCCCATGGCAGGGGACTGGGGCTGGATGAGCTTTAAGATCCCTTCCAACCCAACCATTCTATGATTCTACAATTCTATATGAGCCTGAGCAACGTGCACAACCACATGTATCTACACACCTCAGGGTGCACTGCTATCGCTCATATTCCTGTAGTATCAGCACCTTGTATCATTTGGGGTTGCTGACACTGCATGAGCAATAGTCTGAAAGGTCACAAGGAGTCAGAGCAGGGAGCTTTTGCAAGCAAGCAATGCCTGGAGAGCAGAGCAGATCAGCCCCATGCTGGCTGGGGATGATGGTGCCCCAGGTGAGTGCAGTCAATGACATTCTCCTCCTCGACTCAGAGCAAAGGATGAACTTTGTCATTACATTACTCATGTTTTTTCCAGACACTCCAAGAACAGGAAGAAATCAGGTTAAATCAGTAAATAAATGGACAAGAGCAATTCTCTTTGTCGTCACGTCCCTCCAAGGGCAGCTCTGGAGGAGAAACAAGAGTGCTGCATTGCTTCTTTGAGAGCTCAGCAAATCCTGCCAACGTTTGCACAAGAAGGGCATCGTGTTCCTGTTAGTTCTGTTTCAGACCATGCTCCCAGCTCTGATTGTTTCCTTCGTGAGAATATTCAGCCTGGACAAAGCTACCTAAGCCTCCTAAACACCTGAACTGAAAAGGTGAATGCTGACAGATGCATCTAGAGAACAAATCCCAAATCCATCACGTCGTTTAGAAGGGTTCCCCATACAGTTCACGTGATCAAGCCACCAAGCTGAATTTCAGCCAAACCAGCACAGTGACACTCAGGCAGAGTTAACAGTTGGTTATTCAAGCAGCTGGTACCAAATTCTGAAGGAAAGCAGTGGTTTGTGTGCTTGGGAGAATGAGCCATGTGTCACTTTGAGCCTCCTTGGCAGGAGCAGTGAGATTTCAACAGACCTCTGCACTCAACTGCATCAGGGCTGGGATCAACCACAGTGCTGAGCATCCTTCCCCTTCCTGAGGCAACTAAATCAGGGGACAGGAAGACAGGCCATGGGGACAGACAGCCCGATTTCTGTGTGAGGGTTTAATTTAAGTTAGAAATAACATCTCTCTTTCTCCTATGGATCATCTTAGGATTTTGAAAGGGCAGTCATGCAACTTCCCCCGGCAGTTATGGCAGAACCGCGCTTGAAAATGAATGGAGCTCGTGGAAGCATTCAGGGGCTAACAATCGGATTTATAATTAGGCCTAAAAAGGGAAGAACACTGAATAAAAGCAGCACAGCCAATTTTAGAAGAAAAGGAAGTTCTGGATGGAATTCATTGGGGTAGGGCACTGAAGTGGAAATGGAAAGTGTTCAAAGATAAATGAGTTTAGGCCAAAGAGTTTGCTTGACATCTAGAAAATGTACTAGGAACACAGTGTCAAGAAAAGCTAACGTGAATAACAAAGAAACACAAGAAGTGAGAGAAGAGAGGAAAGAGCCATAAAACTTTGGTACAAAAAAGAGTTGCAATTATAGAGGGAAATGTAATGAAGTGTAAAAAATCATAATGAAAGCAAAGATAGAGAGTGAAAGGATGATTGCATATTTGCTTAATGCACATCGGAGAAGTGTCAAAGACATGGGGAACAAGGGGTCACTAAATGAGAAAATAAAGCCTCAGAGGAAAGGCAGTGAATTTATTGCTTTAAATACAGTTTTATTTGCCCGGGGTTTACCACTTGAGGGCCAAGAACAGACACAAGCACTGGAAATGTTTTTCCTCAAGAGGCAAGATATCTGGAGGAAACTGAGCTTTGCCCTTAGGCAGCCAGGATCATGTTTGAAATGCCGTGGGCAGCTGGGGAGATCTGATGGGCTCTTGGAAATCAAGGGAAACCCCAGCCTGACAGTGGATAGGATCCACCAGATACAAAGGAGTTTGTGTTTGTTTTCTGATAGCCCTTACCAACACCATAAGTCCTGTCTCAAAGTGGTTCAGCTTTGCAGGTTATCAGCATCACAGAGGCCTTACAGACCTGACAAGGCTCCCCTTCTCCTTCCTCCACCCCACCCATTCCCACCACATGCAATAGGGACACACAGAACCCATCCTATCCGTTTGTTATTTCCCAAAATCACACCACGGAAATGTAACAGCACTCTGCCAGTACTAAAAATCACAGCCCAGGGTGTTTAACACATGTATGTGGAGAACACAGCTTGGACCGGTCCATCACCAGCACTGAGGCGTCCTCTATTGTGTGGGACATGAGGCCATGGGCAGAAGTGAGTTCTCATCTCATCCTAGTGTCCCAGTGGTGGAAGCCATGCTGGTTTTGTTGCTGGATGACCACAACAGAGTGGTGGGGATCCCAAGGAAGCCCCAGAGGCCATCCCTAACAATTCCTTCCTCTGCACCTTCGGAGCTCAGCAGTGTCTCAAAGAAAAAGGAGATGGAATAGGACTGCCAATGTATGGTCCTTCAAAATCCAGACAAACTGCAGAGTGACACCCCAGGAGTGGGATCCTACTCATGCATTTATCAACTGAGTGGTATCTAGTCAATTAGTTGTTTTCTCTAACTTAGGACTAATTTTGTCCCACCAGTTTAAATTAAAGCCCCTAATAGGATAATTTCCTTGCAATCTTAATTTTGTTACAAGCGTTTCATTAATCCAATCATAACTTCTATAATATTGTTTGGCAGCTGATTGAGACTACAGTAACCACAGGGGTTCGCGCGCATTGTCTCATTTCTGATAAAAAAAAAAAAAAGAAGTAAAATGAGTCCAATTAAAAATTCTTTTAGTACTGTCTAATATGTGAAACTCCCCAAAGTCAGGCCAAGAGCATCATCATTCCATCCACGCAGCTCGTCTGCGGGTGACAGCAGAAGCTACATGCTAATGTCAACCGTATGTGTCTGTCTGTCTAGTCGTCTACGGCAATGATATATTTAAAGAGAATTGTCAGAGCGGTGGAATGCCATTCACATGTGAAAATATTTGTCTATGGCTTTGGGGAATTTTCCCCGGAGGATCTTGTATTTCCTCTGCAGTTCTCCTTCAGCTCCCCAGAGTTGTGCATTCAGAGCATCCTGGGCCGTAATGCAAATACTCAGCACGTGGAGATTCCATGCAAGTCTCGTATTTAGAGCAAGAAATGGGAGAGAGAGGAAGCTGGTGGTGGAAAGGTCTTGTGGCAGTAATTTCTAATACACAGTGCTGTCAGCTGTGGGAGCTTCAGCTCAGAGACGCGTTACCATGGGGGGAAAAAAAGAATAGAAAGCAGTGTGGATTTTAAAGTGAATTCAAGTCTTAAAAACTGCACTTTCTTCAAGTCATACACAATCACTCCTGACAGATATTTCCCAGATACATTGAAGTATAGAAGGGAGGTGACAGAAATCCCTTTAAATAAACACAACAAAGGAGTCAAAGGAAAATCAAAATTAATCTAGGCCATATAATAGAAATAATAAAGCCGACAGGATTGTTTTCTCTTCTCCTCCATGAATGACAGCCCACAAGAGAGGGGGGCACAGCTTCGCATCATGGACAAAACCCAGCAGGTTCAGAAGGGCCCAGCGATGAGCCGCAGCACTTGGTTCCTCCTGGATGAATCCCTGGTGTTGGGCAGACCCCTGCTGAGCTAAAAGGAACTGACTTCTACCTGAATTGAAGCCCGCAGGAGCAGCCGATCAGTCTCATTTCTATAACCACAGGGTCAGGGGCTTCATGGTATGATTTCCATACATTTCATCCAACAGGACGCAACGAGTTGCACGGGGCATTGCGGCTCTGCTGGATGAGGACCTGAGTGCCGGTGGAGGCAAGGTCAGAGCAGTTCAGCTCCTCTTTCCCAGGAACTCTGTCCCAGTGTCGCAATCCAGTCCCCGAGGAAATTAGTCTTTGCATGGATACATATAAATAAATCCAGGACATTGCTTGCGTAATGCTTACGTTTTGCAGTAGCTGGCATTTGCCGCTAGTTGAAGGCGAAGCAAACCATGCTTCAGTGGAGCATAAAATTGCTTTCTTTTGGAACAAGCAGGGCATTGTAGTAATAGGCAAAACTGTACATTGTGTTAACGGCTGTATTTTCACATTATTGATTTACATTGTGTAATGCCATGCAAGACCTGCTTTCAATGATATGTGCATCTGTCATATCACAAGAATGGCAAAAGAGCTAGGCTGGAGACTGCGAGGAAAATGAAGCGCTGGGGATTCCAGGGCATATTCACGTCCATGTGTCCATCATGTAGAGGTGATGATTAGGGGGATGTGGTAATGAGCAGGTCCCAAGTGTGTGCTATGTAAATCAAGGCTGCCCGGGCCAGCTTCCACTTACTGTGCACATCTAACTTTTTCAGCCTGCTGGTTCTTCTGACAAGAAGAGAGCATGTAAATGGTTTCCCCTGGCAGTTCCCCCAGCTAGATGCGTTGCAAGGCTTCCAAGGTGGGTATATTGCAAGGCATCCAAAGTGGACGTGTTGCACTTTTTTCCCTCTCCTTCCCAACTTCTTTTTCTGCAGATGTCCCAAGCATCGGGCTTTCCACAAGGGTCCCCATGCCTTGGGTGAAAGCAAGCAGAGCAGTATTGGAAGATCCACTAAAGGGAAATTGGTAAACCTTCTACGGGAAACATCAACACTAAAGATACTTCAGTACAGGGAGTAAAACACTCTGCTGTTGCAGTGTTTTGAATATAAGCAAATTTACCTCAAATACACAACAAAGTGCTATAAAAAATTTTTAATCACAATCCAGTGGATGTAAAGATTTGATTTCTGATAAAAAAAAAAAAAAGAAGTACAAAACATGTCCCACCCACCTTGCTGATAAGTTAGGCTGCACTTGTTGATCTATAATATCTGATCTCTTGGCTTGCAATAGCTTGAGGTTCTATGTGTTATATCAAGCACTGTTAAAGTTGATTACAAAAATCTCTCCTTACTATATTACCGTCCACTGAGTTTATAAACACAGCACGTGAAGCTGTACTTTAACTTTTCAGATTCCTTGTGACTGTAAATGGGGGAGGTGGGGGTGCAGTTCTCCTTCCCAGATCTCCATTTTCACTCTCTTCCAGCCTTAATTTTCTCTTTGTTTTAGTGGGAAAACCAGGAGACAGTTTCCCAAATTCTTATTTTACATAATGTGGGATGAAATCAACGATATGGTGTGATCTTAGTTTTTACTTCCACAAATGGAAAAAAAAAAACAACAACAAATTAAACTACGGAAAGTTTTCAGTCTTAGCAGCAATATTTTCCTTGGTAATTGCATTTCTATTGATTTCTTTTGAGCCTGCCCTATTCTCCAGACCTGCAAGCCATTAATTGCCAAGACTTCTGCATCGTGTGTTGTTTTAGATGTTGTTGTGTCACCAGCAGCTAACAGAAGCAACGCAACTCTGAACTTGGGTCTTGGAAGGTAAAAGTCTTTTCAGCTTGTCTTTAAATACTCAGATAAATCCTGTTAGCTTTCTCCACACCATCAAAGCGTTTGGGTAGCATAAAGCAACTGAATACATAAAAATATATCTAAACACCTTGTAAATCCCTACATAGAGCTGTTGCCGACACTACTTTTAACCCTAGGAAAACATTTCACCAATTACTGATCAAATACAATACAGCTAAATTTCACCACCAGCACATCATTTTGATAATGGGTATGGAAATTATCCATTCAATAGCTATTCAGAAATAACTTAGAAAGATTGGTTTTCAGATACTTCTGAGAATCCTAGAATAATCCCCTATAATCACCGTGGTGAGAATCCACCATTTTTCCCTTTGAAAAAAGCCCGTTTGGAGCTAGAGCGTTGGTGGTCTCTGCCTGTCCTCTGACGGATGTGCTCACACAATGTATCTGAAATCACGAGAGCTTTGCTGGCAGAGGACAGAAAGTTTTGCACATCGATGTGACTCAGTGGATAAAGTCCAGCAGTAAGGGCACAATGGCTGCTCAGGTGCAGCTCTGCAACCCTGCAAGAGACATTCTCATCCTCTCCCACAAAGCAAACTGACATCGTTTTCTATCTGGAGTCTGGAAGAACAAAAACAAAACAAACAAAATAAAGCTCGCAAAATAAGCAGTAACTACATCACACACATCCCTGCTGCTCTGTGCCAGCTGCTAAATGTGACCCAGGGGTGCCTTAAAATGCTTTGATTTTGTGATCTTTCCTGCTTCTTTGCACGAGACTGAAAGTATTCATTCCTTCTCTTTTTGAGTAAGATGATATTTTCTGATCTATCTTGCCATTTTCATAGATGTAAAATTTGTTCCTTCCTGCCTTGCTACAGGAGATGCATTGGAGGCTGCTGGACAAGAAATGCTTTCCTTCTGCCATATCTTAACTGAGCACTGGCCATAAGCGAAACAAAAGAAACCCCAGATATTTTTTAATGTTTCCCTTTTCTCCCCAATTTTTGCTCCCTCATGCCCTTCAAAATAAAGTTAACACCTGCAGCCTTTATCCAACATGTGAGCACTGAAAACAAATTTGTGCTGCAGGAACCTCCTGGCTCTGTAGCAGGGCTTGCAAAAAGACCAGAGTGGAGATAAGAGAACTGTGTCACCCAGAAGGCCACAAGCCTGAAGCAAGGCTGGGGAAATGCCAGGGGCCCATGTGCCCCATGTCTATCCTGCAAGAGCAACGTCACCCTCTCCTACCTGCCCAAACAGCCCTGCGTACAGGCTGGGCAGTGCTCAGAGCAGCCCTGCTGGAGGTTTGGCACTGCCTTTACCTTCCAGGAGAGATTATCGACCTTTCCAGTCCAGTATTTAACAACCTCCATTCATCCTCACTTTCCCCTTCCCTTCCACTTCATTCCCTTTGTTGCTCTGTAATAGGAGAGGCAACAGGGCACGTATTTCTGTAGAACAAAGCATTATCATCCTAATTATAGTTTCCTGGTGTTTTCTTCACTTTTACCATTTTATTAAAAACAATTAGCTGAGAGGAACCATCTTTTTTAATCTCCACCCTATTGTTCTCATCTCTCTCTGAATCTGAGGAGGTCTTCATAGAGACTATTTTATTTGTAATTACATGTGTCGGAACAACTGCTCAAAAAAGTGAGCCCAGGAAGGACTCTGTTAATACTTCCCTAGCAGACTTGGTCCCACTGCCTCTGAATTATGTAATGATAACAGTGTACATGAAAATGATGGCTTATTTTCAACAGTTTGTGTAAATGATGGATGCAGCCTTACTGTGAGCATCAGGAGCCCTATACCGAGGGAAACTCTAAAATGTTTCATATTAGGTCAATTGGCCCTTCAGGTTTTTCAAGCTTCCCCTCCATCACCTCTGTTAATTGCCCGCCATTTGAACAAGGGTCTTCTCCAGCCTTGATCCTGCCGTGAAATCACAATGCTATATTTGTCTTTCTAACATCAAAGTCATTTCCATGGTCACCAACTGTGATGTCATAAACACATCTTTAATGGCTTGTTTACAGCAGGGAACAGAAGGAGGGAGTAAATTATGGGTGGAAGGAAGCTCTTATCGATGCACAACAGTTTTAGGCACAACTGTGAGGCTGAAGAATGAAGAAAACTTGAAACAAAAAAATGTTCTGCTGAAGTAGTTTTTGTTCTGACGTTCATCCCAGCTCAAAAATCGCTGTCTAAGTTATCACTGAAGAAGAAATGTCAGTAGATTACCAAGATGTCAGTCAGCCCAGACTTGTGGAAGGTGATTTCTAAGCCTGGAAGACAATAAATCCATGCCACAATCCATCCAATTTGCTGTATAAATGAACACATACAACACAGCCAGAGCAACTCCTACAGAAGAACCTGGGGAAGATGCACTGAATTCTGAATATTATTGGTCCAGATAGTTTTACTCTTATCTCAGGTTACAACAGAAGTTCTTTGAGAGATACATCAGTTTGATCTTGTATGTCCTTATGTTGTTGTTTTTTTGACCAGCTATGGCTGTCCCTGCTGGTCCCCTCTGAATAAGGAGGGTTGTCACATACAGTCAGTTATTCAGGAGGAAGATTTCTTTTCTGGAAGAGAAGGGCAAATGCCAACACCAGATTGAGCTTTTGCCTACAGAAATAACATGGCCCTTCAGGCTGTTCCACCACACATCTTGACCTGCCTTCCCAGTAAGCACAAAGCAATGTGAACTCCCCTTGGCCAACTCTCTAATTTGTTAGCAGGCTTGGGGTGTATCTGGCTGAAATAGATTTGTCCACATCCCTCAACTGAAGTGGAAAAGTAAATCCTTCAATTTTCTCTCATAGGGCACAGCACTGAGTTGATCTAAAAGGAATCCACCAACACTTCTCTGTTTTGAGCTCTACTGATATCATTTCCTCATGCCCTACGTTTCTTGGTTCCCAGTACCTCTAAGTTAGCATCAGGTGCTGCCCATTCTCAATATGTTAATAGAAGGACCCAGACACACTCCATGTTGGATACTTGGTACAGCACAGGGTCTGGCACAGTACCTTTCATCCCACCCTACAGCAGAAATTAATTTTCTAGACCCTCATCACTTGAGAGGGTGGGGAATCTGAGTCAAGCATAATTTCTCTTATAAGTAATGTGGCTGTTTCCTGTGGTGTTCATAAGTCAGTTGCTGGTTCAGGCACTGGCCAAGCATCATCTCTTCAAGTGACCAGCCACTGAAGGGGAACTGAGCACCCTGCATCCATCCTGGAGGTCATCTGGGAGATCTCAATTTGATGATTGAGATAACTCTGGGAGATAACACAGTGCCTTGCCTCAGCTCTCTTTGAGGACATCAGAAATGGGCAGTGAGTATTTGGCATTTCTAGGTCAACAGAAATCTCTGCTAGGAAGGGATTTCCCAAACTGTGGTCCTGATCTGCTCCAAGGGATTCACAGTCTCAAGGGGACCAGAGACAGGGAAAGCTCAGCTGTGCACTCTGGGAGTGCTGAACTTCCTCTACACCCGGGCTCTTCTGGGCAAAATCCTCAAGTAAAGCTCATCCCAAAAACTACAGGAGGAAGCACTGGGGCTGCTCGAAGACACGCAGCCAAGCCTGCCACTTGGTTGCTTTAGAAGCACCACAGCAAGCATTCCTGTACATATGCTCCAAAGAGATTAACTCCCTCCCTTACCCAAAGAAAACACGAAGGGGGGGGGGAGGTGGGGTGTGGAAAAACTCACTGAACGATGAAATTCCTAAATCCCCATCCCATGAGAAGAATTAATGTAGTTCCTTCCCTGCTCCCCAGTAGGAGATCCTATTGTACATCACATACTAGCAAGAGTACGTCTTTCAGCCCGCTCTTTTGCGGAGTGAGTGCAGTCCCTGGCACACAGGGGCTGGGATTTCACACACCCGATTCATCACCGAGGCTCAGAACGAGTGAGCCACCATTTTGTTGCAGTCCCACAGCAGGAATAAAATGGTGGCGTAGATGAAAACTGCCAGATCAAACGCGAGCCAGTTGTCTGTCACCACCTGCAGCTCTTCCCCGCCTCACATGTAACGCTGAATTCATAATCAGGTTAATACTTAATTTCTGGGCGCTTAAACAAAACTACACAAAAAAAAAAAAGAAAAAAAAAACCCACAAAGACAAGAAAAAAAAAAAAAAGGCAATAACAGATCATTAATGTTGCAGCCGCAAAGCACTCAAGATGTAAGCTATCGATGTTAGAATTTCTGTTCCTCCCACAGAACGGGCAGTCCCCAGCTCTGGGGTTTAATAGCACAGGCAACCAACTCATCAAAAGACACCACCACCAACCAGCAGCACACTGAACATGGAAAGGGCTCAGTCCCTTTTTTCAGCCACCAGAACATCTCATGAGACGCTGGGAAAGCCACAAGTGTTCATTTAATAGCTACTAACCACGTTACACCAAACTTCTTCTGAAATGCATGGCCTCATCAATGGTGTCAAAGCCAGGCAAGCTTCCAGGGAGAAGACCTACCCACAGGCAGATATGAGTTTGCATTATTCCTGTATTTGCACCTTTCTCCTGCCCACGGGGGACAGTGGGAGATGGGACACACTGCTCCAGGACACACACATACACACAGGGTGAATTTACCTTCCAGCAGAGCCCGAGTTCTGCAACACGACCAGGATAGACACACCATCCCAGCAACAAAATGAAATGAATTTCTGTTCCTGGGCAATCCTGCACTGTATGGAACAATATTTCAATGCACTAGACAAAAATGAGCAACTCTTAAGTTTTCAAGCTAAACACAGCAGGGTAACAACTATCAGTAATTCTATTCCAACAGCATAAATTCCCTTTAAAATGAAAACGTATATTCTTTCCTCAGCTCAAAGAACGCACATAAAATTTCCTACTTATTCTTTTCAAGCCACTGACTGGAAGAAAATATTACACGAGTTACACTTATTAACCACTTTGACTTGCAGATGTTCCTCTTGCAATATATAATTCCATGGAGGAACTGGTTTCTGTTGGATTTGGTATAACAACTACATTTTTACTATTACTGTTAGGCACCTGACTAATCAAAATTGCCCAGCGAATTGCACAAGTTTTATTTTTCATTTTTTGAAAGGCATCTGACCAACTTGTAAAACATTTGCTGGTAGCAGTTGAGGGGCTGTTGTTTCTTTATATGATATATGCTTTTTCTTCTGTTAGTTTCATCACTATTTAAGAAGAAATGAAGACTATTCTGGGTTGAGCAAGGTCAAAACTAGGCTTTAGAGAAACTGCCCCAGAAACAGGCATAGAAGGACCTCTTCCATTGCCACAAATCTCCTTGAAAGCACATGGAGGGCATCCCAGCAGGAAGTTATCAGTCACTGGACATCACCCACAGGCGAACCCAGCTGCTCAGGATGGGCTTTCTCTTCCAAAAGCTATGAGGAGCTGGGGGAAAAGATGCTTTTGTGTTAAAATACAGCAAAATGTTACCAATGATGCTTTGGAGCATCCAGTTTACTAAACAGGGCATTTGATTTAATAAAGAGAGGCCAAAGTGCCAGCAGGGTGTTATAAAATTGTACATAGTGTATTGAGCAGCACAGCCTGGACAGCACCTGGGAGAGTGATGGGGTGGGGGGAAATTCAGGAACCAAAAAAAACCCCTTCCAACCTCACATGCAGGAGTGTCACCCTTACGTTACTGAATTAATAGGAACTGCGAGGGAAAATATGGAATTGCTTTGTCTAGCTGTGTTTCTCTGACAAGGCAGTGAGGGGAAATTTGTTGGAGGACATGGTTTGAGTTGCTCCTGGAGGTGGCCAGTTGGGGTGAGGAGATTGTTTGGGATTTCTGTTATCTGAAACTCTGTTGACAGAGCCCGTAAAAAGAGTTCATAAATTCTGTAGTGGGGTTTAAGTAAATCTATTTTACCTAGGGACTAAGAAAGATGCGTAATTACCATCAGCAGATAATGCTTTTTCATTGCCATTCACCAAAATTAGTTTACGAGATATTATTCCTAAGAGGTATAATTAAAATCAACATTAAATCCAGAACAGAGTGAAAATAAAACATTAGGAGATAATGTCTTTAAAACGACGCGAGCAAGCAGCGCTCTGCATAATCACTCTCTGGCCAGCAGTGTGTGTTGTCTCTGTGCAGACACTTTGGGCTCCCAGCTTCTCAGGCAGGCTTTTACTTTACAGCCCATTGTAAGGATGCAGTTATTTAATAACACTCTGCATTAAACCCCTGCTCTGAAAGCAAATGAAAGTGAGAGGAGCTTACTGAAAGCACCTGGTGTGGTGCCCTGCTCCATCTCTGCGCCATTCGCTGAGTTCCCATTGCCAGCAAAGTGGGAACCCCATGATTTTTAGGCAAGTTTGGGTCCGGATTGATGTCCACATCCACATCATGAACTGTGCCCCAGCAAAATGTCCACAGATGTCACTGGGACTGGTGCAAGGGTGAAATGAGTCCCGAATCCCACACCCAGCTGCAGGAAGGGCTCTTTGGTGCTGGGGATGGTATTTCACTCTGTTTTATCTTCCTGCACAACCTGATGTTAGGTGCCACCTCTCATTATGAAGCTCTGACCATCCTCCGTAATGAAAGACTTTGTTTTCTTTTAGCAGACATTATTAAGCGAAGAACAAACTGATTGTCTAAATTGATTAAGCAGATTCACCCCAGAGAAAAATTTATTATTTGCCTAGTTCGTTTCTCCAAATCAATTCAGAGGGAAAAGGCTCCATGGATCAAACTCATCTCAAATAGATATTTTAAAAGCCAGCCGTCACTGGCAGGATCCAGTTGGTGCAGTCGCTCTCCAGGACAATAACTGCATTTAAAGCAGCACCTCATGCTGCTTCTCAGAACCTCCCTTACCTTTCCTTTCAGTGTTTGGGGGACAAGCCCAGCCCACGTCTACTTCTGTAGGCTCTAATTAAACTTCCAGGGGTGCCTAGGAGTCACTCTCGGGGAAAACAAGCATAATGTTCAACTGGCATTTCCTGTAAGATAGCAATCACACGCTAATTAAAAAGCTACCTCTGATAGATTAATAAGAATTTCTGAGTACAAGCTCCCGAAAAACATGCATTTCTGAAAATAAAATGTCATTCATTTATTACACAACACGCATTCATTAGCCCCAGCTGCATTGCATTCAGAGAAGGTTTTCTGTCTAATCATCTGCAGGACACGGATGGAATGACCAGACTGAGAAGCTAATATTCCATTCAGAGACTGACCATTGCACTTCTGTTTCTCTAGCAAATCCTGGGCAGAGTTTGGGCTTTTTGTGAGTGTACACACGGGCATCCATGGATATCATACATTCTTTTTCTCTGCAAAGATAACTTTGAAACCATTACTGAAGAAAAACCCTTTGTTATGTTCCTGACCTTTGCATATCTGTTTGTCATGGATCACTAAAAAGCACCAGCTCCTGCTTAACCATCGCTCTATCAAAAATCACTCTGCAACTTTTTCCTTCTTCCATCCTCTGACCCCAGAGGTGCAGCTGCAGCTCTGCAGGGATCTGTGTGCCCACAGCTCCTGCAGCATGAGCAAGGGTTAAGCAAACACATTGTGAGCACTGTGCAGGCTGCAGATACCTCCACAGCACTTCCATCTCAGGCTCAGGTTAACAGTTCAGAATAACATTTTCCTACCCAAACTCATAGCCTGAGGTTTTAAGCAACTCTAAGTTGTCCTGTCTTGTGCTGAGCTTCCTGAGAGTGATGTGGCTGGCACTCGTGGTTTAGCACACGCGCATAAGAAAACACCCAGAGATAATTACAGCTCACTGCTCTCCTCTGTTCTTGAAAACCAGGGGATGTATGGTGGCCGCCTGACCTCATGACACAGTCCTGTGTATGCCATCAGGTGGGATTCAGAGTCTTAAAAAACCCCACAAGATAGTGTCCTGGCGTGGTGTGAGAGCAAAAGCTGTAAACACTGTGGCATGAGGGAGAATTTAATGGCACGTAGCACAGGCAACAGAATCACAGGATCATAGAATGGCAGAATCATTATGGTTGGAAAAGACCTCTAAGATCCACAAGCCCAACCTCAACCCACCCCCACCATACCCATAACTATGTCCCTCAGTGCCACCTCTCCACGGTTCTGGAGCACCTCCAGGGATGGTGACCCCACCCCTCCCTGGGCAGCTGTGCCAGAGCCTGACCACTCTTTTGGAGAAGTATTTCCTAATATTCAACCTGTACTCCCCTGGTGTAACTTAAGGCCATTAATGAAAACGCAGCAAGTTCTTTGCTAAGACTGTAAAATAAACTCTCTATACAGAGCAGTGTTGCAGAAGGAATGCAGTGCTTTCAACAGTGTAGTAATGACAGCTCGGAAGATTTCATCCCTCTCTTTCCCAGGGGATACATCCCCCACCCCACCAAGGCAACATCCACACATCAGCAGCGTTGTGTCCCATGCAGAGCAAACTCTCCACTGCAAAAAGCAGTGACCAAAGGCTGCAGCTGCCCCAGTGAAGCTGCAACCCATCGTGCTCCCTTCCACAACACTGCTCACAGCCAGCATCGCCCACTGCTGCACTCCTGCCGATGCACAGTGCCCATCAGCCTGTACTCTTGGGTGAACACACGTTTTGATTGGGGACTTTGAAAAGGAAGCAAGCAATGACAGATGAGAAAAAACAAAAAGCGAACCAGCAACGCTCCCAATAACAGAAGTTTCCTTCAAAACCTTTGTCTGCTACATCTTGATAAACGCCCGTAGTATATATTTACACTGTCACTTTCAAGTGTTTTCCCCATCCTGTGCTGAGCTCATCTCGATGTCTGTTAATGGCACCTCGCACGGTGCCGCGCTCTCGCTGTGCATGGGGACGAACACCCGCCTGCACTAACAGCTGCACACAGCTCATCTGCCACTCACACACTGAAAGGCCCCTTCCCTCCCTTAAGCTGGGGATTACCTGGAAGAATGCTTTTCCATCATCCTTGTCACATGCCCTCATGTTTCACCTCCAGGGATTTGAAGGTACTGGGGAAAATCGAAGACCTCTGGGGTCTGTGTCCAGGTTGGGAAAATGTGGGAACAGGGCCACGTTCAGGCTGAGTCAGGGGAGGTTCATGTTGGATATTAGGAAGAATTTCTTATGAGAAAGAGTGGTGAGACACGAGCACAGGCTGCCCAAGGAGTGGTGGGGTTCACTGTCCCTGGAGGTGTTCCAGAACCATGGAGATGTGGCACTGAAGGACGTGGTTATGTGCGTGGTGGGGGTGGGTTGGGGTTGGACTCAGTGATCTTAGTGGTTTTTTTTCCAATCTGAATGGTTCTATGGTTCTATGAACCCTTCCAAGCTTAGCAGTGGAGGTTCATCCCTAAGGTTGGAGCTCACCATTGCCACCACTAAAACTGCTGCTGCCAGGTGATGCTGGTGGCCACGGTGGGCATACAATGAAATTCCTTCTGCTCTGTTACTTAGAATTCACATCTCATCTTAGTGGAGGAAAGGCAGAATTATTCAGGCACGCTTAAGTAACATTACCAACTGCCCAGCAACATCCATGCTCAACTTCATTGCCAGGTAATCGAGTCAGATTGTAAAAATAGCTGCAACCATTTTAGGCATTTAAAAATCTGTGTGCATTCTCCCCAGAGCACAGCAGGTCCTGGACGTGGTGCCAGGGTCAGCATTGCTGTAAGGAGCTGTGCTCAGCTGCAGCTCCAGGGGGCTGCAAACTTCCTCCTGCTCATATCAACCACACTGCTTTAGCTCAGCCTATGGTGGTGTTTCTTTTTTTTTTTTTAAGGAGGCTTCTTTATTTTCTATCCACAGATAGAATTACTTTTATTTTTACTGCAGGTGTACAAATGAGACCCACAAGCATGTAATATAGAATCATAAAATCATAGCATCACTGAACTCTTTGAATTGGAAGGGACTTCAAAGATCATCTAGTCTAACTACCCTGCAATGAATAGGAACATCTACAGTCTATGAAATACTTTATATAACTTTTCCTTAGCATTTACTCATCCTACCCATGCTATTTCTTTTAACTTGTTTTCTTCAGGGGGAAGAAAATACAATATCAGGGAAAAATATTTCAAACCAGCCTTGAGAAGGGTGAGCAGCTAGGCAAAATGAGCTCACACACTCTCACTCCTGCCCCATTTCATTCCGGTTGTAGTTGCAGGCCATAGGCTGCTTACAGACAGTCTGACATAGTTTCTGAGCACTGTGTGGTGGTGGAAATCCCACCCATTTTCAAGACCTTCCCTTCAGAGTAGATGTAATTTTTTTCTTTTGTTTTGGAAGGGACTACTCTGATATCTAGCTGATCTTTTTTCAGCCTCCTTAGCATTTTCTGCTACCCACTCCTCTTGAGCATTTATTAGATGCAGACCATGCCACCCCTTGCTATCAACCTCATAAGCCAGAGCTGAAGGTTTCTGGATGACCGGGCTGACACATGGCACCCTCACCCTGCACTGGGTTTGTCCCTGGGCTTGGAAACAGAGGTCCCACACAGACACACAGGCACAGCCTGGGGCTTCCTCGGACAAAACCAGAGCAGCTGAGGGGGAACCATCCACACAAGGGGATACTGCAGGTCCCAGAGGGGGCTCAGCCAAGCACGGTAGATCCTGAGAGCAACCAGAGGTTTCCCAGGAGGGAGAAGAGTAATAAAGTGTGTTGCACACTGTTGCTGTGGGAATAGAAGGGAGGATGCCTCCTGTGGGAGCAGCAGTCTGCAGGATTTAGGCAGGAGCCCACAGCAAAGCTACCCCAGTACTGCGGATGAGAGCAGCAAAGGATGGGAATGAGCCATCAGCACACCTTGTCACCTGGAGACTTTTGTAAACCCAAAGAGTTTGGTGACATGTGTTGAAGCACAGCCAGTAGCTCGTGGCCTGTGAGAGGGGAGCAACCATCACCAGTCCCATCACAGCCTGTGTGCTGGGCCACAGGTCTGTCCTACAAGGAACTGCAAAGTCAACATCCCCAGGGGAGAAGCTCCCACAGGAAACGATCTCCCTGCACGTTTAAGTTGAACATAATCCAAAACAGGAAAAACTGAAAAGGGAGAAGGAGTCATGGGACAGATATAGAATCCTATGATTTCACATCATTAAGGCTGGAAATGACCTCTAAGATCATCTAGCCCAACTGTCAACCCATCCCCACCATGCCCACAGCCACGTCCTTCAGTGCCACATCTCCACAGTTCTGGAGCACCTATGGGGACGGTGACCCCTCCACCTCCCAGGGCAGCCTGTGCCAGTGCCTCACCACTCTTCCAGAGCAGCATCTTTTCCTAATATCCAAACGGAACCTCCCCTGCTGCAACTTAAGTCTATCACCTCTCGTCCTATCACTGTTACCTGGGAGAACAGGCTGACAGCCACCTTGCTACAACCTCCTTTCAGATGTTGTTGAGAGCCATCAGCTCCTCTCTGCTGATAGCTTTGTGCCCATGGCACCACGTGGCTTAGCGTGGCCATCACAGCAGCGATGCTGACCCAACAAGAGGGGACACGCAGCCATGTGCCAGCCCCACTGCTGGCTCCGGTTCTCAGTAGTTGGATTAAAAGCTTGGGGACTCAGTGGCCTTGGGATCCTTTGAGACCGTCGCAGTTGGCTGCCATTAGCACACAAAAGCTATGCCGAGCAGCCAAGCAGGACAAAAGGGTGTGGGGCAGACAGAGGACAGAGACAGAGGGGTGGAGCGAGGCAGAATGGGAGGAGAGACAGGCACACAAGGAGGAGGGGAAGGAGACACGCACACAAAAATTGGAACAAGAGGAAGACAATAGGATAACGATAGGGGCAGAGATGGGGAGGGGCGGCCTCACCTGGGCACTCCCCTCTGCCACGGTCCCTCTCTAACGCACTTCTTCGCACTCCTTTTGCCTGCTCCAGGCAGGAATCCCAGGCAGGAATCCAGCTGTGCTGGAGCATTCCAGAGCAGAGAAGATTTTCCTGCTGATGCAGCATGGATGCAATCGGTGGATTTGCAAAGGGTCCCGTTTCTCACCAACATCCATTCTCCCCATTCCCATGCCATGGTCACCATCTTAGGAACCAGCATGGATCAGCCAAGGCACACAGGATAAAACGACTGCTCGTGGGAGCAGGGAACGTGATATGACTACAGGTCACTCAGCGCAACCCCTCCAGTCCCCAGCCTCCCCAGGGAGCCTCAAAACCCATTCCTACAAAATGTGCTGCTCATTTATGAGCACCCCACTCATTGAGGAGCACTCCCTTCCCTCGTGCAGCCAAACGGCCCCAAAGGGTCTGCCCCAGCCCCGCCAGAAAGCAGGTGATGTGGAGCCCAAACAGTCCATGGTGTTAGCTTCTCCACAGCACCCCTCTAAGTGACAGAGTAAATGACAGAACAAATGTGAAACTCTCATTGTTCTCGAGGATATTTGGAAAGCTCTCATGTTTCTAGTGTTTCATAAAACAAAAAAGACAGAAATAGAAAACAGATTTTTTAAGTATGAGCTTTCAGGGAATTCAATAAAAATGCATTTTTTTTCTGACTGAAAACATTTCTTTATCTCTAGGAATGAAAAATAACACAACTGGATCGAGTATCTGTGCTCGCTGCTCTCCCAGCTCCATCTTCCAGCCCCATCCACTTCTCTTACAGCCCCATCCACCTCTCCAGCTGCTGCTATTTCCAATACTTTCTTCTTTCTAGAGGCAGTTTTCTAGTTTTGTTTCTTTCTTTTGCAGCAAACCAACTCACTGACTATTTTTTCTCTAAAATAAAAATATCACTGCTTTATTTCTCATGCTGTTGTTTTCCTTTCGGTCTAATTTTTCATGTTTACCAACGATTCTCAACCTGTGCTATCCAAATGAGACCCGGCATTAGATTGGCACTCCTTCAGCCAGTGCTTTTCCAGAGCAAACTAAATATTTGAGTTGCCTCAAACTGCCTGAAAGTGACTGAAGGTGAAGGACAGCTAATCCAGTTCTCCTCATTTATGCCTTTCCATGACAGTGAGGAAAAAAGGACATGACAAAAAAAGGAAGGGGATGGGAGGGGATAGGAGGGAAGGGATGGGAAAAGAAAAGGGAAGGGAAGGGAAAAGGGAAGGGACAGGACTTCTTGGCTTGATGGGGGAAGAATCACATACATATTCGTAATATGAAACAAGGATCATTGAGCAGTTAAACCTTGAGTTCAGGAGCAGCTTAGCTGGAGTAACAATTTTATTTCCGAATACTAACTTGCACACTGCTATTTGTTTTGTAAAGCAGGGGCCAACACCATCTCTGGCTGTCAAACAGGGCTAAAGTCAACAGTTTGTGGGTGCAGGCATTAAAATGTTCACAACACCTCTAAAAATGTTTAAGAGTATAAATAGTTGTTAGGTTTCAAATGTGTAAAGCATTAACCTCCCCGCAAAAATAACTTGAAAGGAAGATTTTTGATCAGCACCAGTATTGAGAATAATTCAGTTCATATGCGTTGAGATAGCTGTGGCAGACAAAATATTTTAGAAAACTGTTGCCCAGGATCCTTTGCAATTTCTATTTTCTTCTCCTGCAGAATGTTGAAGCCTAACCCAATGATCTGCAGAACATCAGGCAGTAAACAGGCAATAGGATCAGAGGGAGAGAGCAAAGACCCCCGCTGCCATACACACACTGATGCAACACATTTCAAGCAAGGTAAAACTCCTCCATTCAATACAGAAAACTCTACATAGGCTTCACTGTTTGCAATTTTATTTTATGCTTGCCTTTCAAATTCCAACACTTAGAGTGGTGGAAACACCACCTCTAGGTAACTTCAGAGATAAAATAAGCAGCATTTGAAATAGGGGAGTAGATGAGGCTTATTTGGATGTAAGAATCCATCAGGGGAAGGGGAGATTAGTTGGATTTTGATAATGTGATAGGGGTATGGTAAACCTTCTCCCTAAGCTAATCCCAGCATCATTTCCTTCCCTCATGTCTGATCCCGTACAGCTCAGGATAACCTGGAACAGACCAACTTTGGTTGGATTTTCCCATGCAGAGGCCTCCTGAAAGTGGCTGATGTGCAAGTCTTCAGATGCAGAAGCTTATTTCCAGTCGAGTCCACCACACGGGATCCACTTCCTGAATGGTTTGGGGACACCTCAGCCTTCAAATCTTTCCCAAACTGCGTCAGGATTCCCTGAGTCTTTGTGATCTAACTAAACGTATGTCACGCTTCCTCAACTTAATAACAGATGTCCCAGGAAAGACAGCTCTTGAGGTCAGGGATTTCCCCCCCCGCCTTTTTTTT
>VXAB01006122.1:487309-526086 GCA_013399175.1 Odontophorus gujanensis | reverse complement strand
CTGCCCCTGTTGAATGTAAATGCCTTTGAAGTGGAACTAATCATTTCAAGGATAGTTTGCGTTGTCCTAACAACGCAGCTGAATTGCGAAGCCCCGCTTTTTGTTGAAGATATGTTTTTTTTTCTCTTTCAGCCCAACCTGATGATGATATACTGCTTTCACGCTCTGTCCTCCCGCATCGTAAATCTCCGCCGCCGGCTCCCCAGCCCGAACTCCCCCAAACCAGCGGGGGACCGGCTACGGGCCCCCCCGGACGAGCCGAAACGGGCCGGGTCCCACCGGGCAGCGCTGCCGGACGCCCCGACGGCTCCGGGATGCCCCGACGGCTCCGGGATGCCCCGACGGCTGCGGATGCCTCGGCGCTGCCCGTACCCCGACGCATCCCCGCGGAGCTCCGACGGCCGCTCCCCGCGGAGGAATCGCGCACCCCTCGGCGCTCCCCTGCGGCCGTTCCCGCATCTCCCGTTAATGCCATTAGTGACAGGGCTCGGGTTTCAATCGGGGCTCGGTGACACCGCGGGGATGCCGCGGGTGCCTCGGAAATTCGGGTCAAGCGCTGCGGACTCGGGTTTCACGGTCAAGGCTACCGGGAGGCAACCTCGGAAATGCCCCGGAGCGCTGCGGAGCACCGCTGGAGGGACAGAAGGACGGATGTACGGACAGCCCCAGGCTCCCGGCCCACCAGCACCGTCTTACTGGAAATAAATAAAGCAATAATAATAACAAACATCACTGCTTTTCTTTTTCTTTTTTTTTTTTTTTTGTCTCGGATGCTCTCCCTGCCACGTCCCATTCCAGGTGGGGCAAGCTCTGGGTTAGCCCCTCCCCAACGGGTGTTCACCAGCTGACAACTCTTGTATTTTAAGAAGAGAGAAACATATTTTATTTACTACCTCTTATAAATTATTTACTAGTGGGGCTGAGGTAATTCCATTAAAGCCGCATGGGTTGCTCACACCAAACGTTGTTCTGGAGATCACTGTTATTTATGTATTTATTTTGCCACGATAGAGCCATACCGTTGTCAGAGAGCAGGGAACCAAGGGCCAGGGGAAATGGACTGCCAGTGAAATGGCAAAGGAAAGTGATGGTTTTGTCCCCCACTGATTATGAGACCCCACAAACAGCTCAGCTGTTGGGGATGGGGTTGCTTTAGTGCCTGTCCCCACCATCCTCAGGCCCTGTGCTGCAAAGCAGCCCCAGCAAGCACCCACGACCTCAGCCCACCAGAGCCAGGTGAGCTCCCCAGGCTGGGGAAATGCAATGCAGAAAAGAGAGATGAAGGAAGATTCCAGGTGAACTTCAGAATACCATTTGCTCTCAGATTATAGTTTGTTAACAATCATTCCCAGGGGTCTGGGCAGAAATTCCCAGTTTCCCATTTGCGATGGGGGAGGCTCCCTCTTTCCAGTGTCTTTTTTCCCCACCCTATGCAGGAACAGTAATAGAAACAGGAACAGAAAAGAAGCAGAGAACTTGGTCCAACAGCTCCAAACATTTCAATTGAAAGCGTGAAAGAAGCAGAAGTGGGAAAGCAACGTGCCAGCTTCAAACCTGCTTGAGGTTTGGAGAGTTGAGACATGAAAGATACGCACTACCGAAGATTTAAATTTTATTTAAACCAACATATCCTGTCCTCCACAGGTGCTTCCATTGCAGCTGAAGTCCCCTGCATTCCCCTTCCATTCCTTCCTAGCCCACGCATCCTCTGAATCCCCTCCAGGTAATGCAGGGCTGATGAAGGAAGGAGCACGAATTGCACCTCACTATTTCACCACCCGAGAGATGTAATTATGCTCCTAATCAGTGCACTTGACTATTTTAGATTTGCTTTAATTCCTTCAAGCAAACACTTCATTTTCACGTGGATTCGGTCACACTTCATTGGCATTTTTTCTGTCCAAATTGCCTTGACTCAGGAACGTGTATATGTTCCTGATATAGAATTTATACGTAAAGCATGGAAAACCTGTTTCCATGTATATTAAAGCAAGGTGTTGCTGATTACTGTGGATACACTGCTTCTGGGAGGCCAGAGTCCGCTTGCAAAAGTAGCAGCCCAGATGTAGAGCATCCCCCAGAAGCAGGGAGGCAGTCCCACAAATGGGACAAGGAGGGGCTGCAGTTTCACTGGGCTTTACCATAGCCCTGGAGCAGCTGAGTCACAGATGCTTCAGCATTTTACCTCGATGGGCAGCTCCATCCCAACCCTAAGTGCTCCCCGGTTGCATGCCTCATCTCACAGGGCTCTTCAGTGCTTTTAAAAGTCAGATTTAATAGCACTATTTATAGAATGAGCACAGAGCATGCTGCCTTTCTGTGTCAGCTCCTCCAGGTGCTCTCAGACATGAGCTGCCACACTCAAGCTGAGAGTGACACTGCGAAGGGACGGCTCATGAAAGCAGGGGGTGTTTGGGTGGGGTTCATGGCTCAGGAATGGGGAATCCTAAGTTAAGCTCAAAAATCACACTGCAATTGGAGAACTCCTTGTAAGAGCATCTGGCTTTTCGAGTCTCCTAGTCACGGTTTTGGTCCAAAAAGATGAGATTATTATACAGGGCCCAGAACTTTCTGCTGATCCCCAACAACCAACAAAGGCCTGCAAAGCCATAGCTCATTTCCCAAGTCCCACCATCAGATGGGTGGGTGCAGTGCCTTCAGCACCCCCAGCTGCAGAGCTGCTGTGCCCACATGCACCAGCACCAGGTTGAGGTTTAAGCCTCCTGAAATGAAGTTACTTACTCTGAAGTTGCCTCATGTACCTCTGCTTTTGTTTAAACAAAACCTTCTTTCTAACATCTTAATAAAGACTCTGATTTTGCGGCCATGCTGCTTCAGTAAGCATGGAAAGCATTTATGAGATATGGTAAACGAACCAGTCCTTCATATATGTCATACCCAGTTTCAGAACAAGTGCTTTATGCTTAAAAAAGAAAAAAAAAAAAAAGCATGCAGGAGTTGCCTAAGTGTTTGAATATTTCATTTACAGTATTCCCTCTGTATCACAAAAACACAGACAAAGCAGCTCCTCCCACGATACACAACTGGGCAAAATACACATCTATCTGGCAACATGAGCTTTGTTTTTTCCTCCTTCCACATCATCTTCTCTGAAACTATCTGCACAAAGTTTGAAACTATCACCTCTTGTCCCTCCATCGTCTCTCAGAATCTGTGCACTCAGACAGAGGGGAGACAGCAACAACAAAAAGCAAAAGAAAAAAGAAAGAAAAAAAAAAAGGAAAAAAAAGATCCCCAACTTGAAGCATCCTGGGATAAATTTTAAAAGGTTTGTAAGACAAAAGGCCTCAAACAGCATGTAGCATGAGAAAGGCTTAATGCTCAAAGAAACACCCTTCAAAAATAATACATCTGTTTGAGCTGCAAAAGCTCCTTTAGTTGCAGCCTGCTTGCATTAATACTTTTGGACAGCCCAGTGCCTCCAACACACGGCTGAGCAAATGTATTTAGTGAAAAAGTTTGGGTATATTTTCTTCAAGATACCTCAGATTGACCATCTTGACAGCGTTGGGAGTGGATTCCCTTAAGTAAAGATTATGTGTATTGTATTATTAAGAAAACAGATCTCACTGTAAAAAAGAAGGATAATTGCATCTTTCTCCCTTTTAAATAGGACTAGATGTTGGTTGGTGATATACAGAGATCCAGGAGAGCTTCTTCAGGGTACACGATGTAGAGAAATACCATTGCAGCAGGTACTGGGATGCTGGCTATTTTTGTTTTAATGCTGAAAAAGACCAAACCCCACTTCAGCAGCCAAGGAGCAGCGCCTGTCATCCCGTTCAAAGAGCTGCAGCATCCAAGTGAAAACCACATGACACACAGTGAGAGTCACACACACAGGAGCTCAGCTGTGTCCCAGTACAGCTCCTCTCACTGGCACTGAGTTTTACCCCCATCTGCTGCAGCACTTTGCTCTGCTGCGACTCTCAAAATATCACTTCTCTTTATTTTCTTTTTTTAAAATATATTTATTTCATAATTATTTTTATTTTTTAATCTCTCCTCACTCAGACAATCCCAGCTTGAGATAACTCTGTGTATTACTATGCCTGTCAGGGAGATGGTGAGAATCATACAGGCAAAAAGGCCGGGCTGCTCCTGGTTGGGTTTGTGGCAGTGAGCACAGAGAGGCTGGTGGGGGGCGAGGGGGGCACAGACCATGTGCTCCCAGCATCTCTGCTCATCTACCTACCTACATGTCTAATTGCTGCTGAAAAAGGCTGTGGCAGTGCAGCTCCAGGCTGGGCAACATGGGGAGTGCTTTCAAGTCCTCTGCATTGGTTCCAGCCTGTGCCTCAAACAAAGCAGGGCGAGGTGTTCCCGCTGCACACTCTGCATGTACATGCCTGTGCCAGTGCTGTGCTGTACCTTCATCAGCAGCAATGTATGCACGTGCATCAATGCTGTGTAGCTCCCATTGCAGTAATGCACGCATTGGCATCAGAAGCAATGACACACCTGCTATTTCCTACCTATTTCGGTGGCAGCAATATCTGCACCTGCATCCACAGCAATACATGTGCCATGCCAACACCACGCTGCACCCATGGCAGCTGTGCATATGCCAGTATAAGATGCAATGCATGCAGCTGTGCCAACATCATGCCGCTCCCTCTGCAGCAATGCATGCACCCACAGGCATCCTGCCCATCAGAATGAGGGGGTTAAGCTTCAGGTTTTGGAATCCTCCTCATGTAAGGGCAAGCTTGCTGTGCAGCACCAAGGATAAGAGCCAGGACAACACTGCAGCGTGGCAAAGAGAACAACCAGGCTCATCCACATGGCAAGGTGTCTCAGGTTGTCACTTACCTGGAAAGCAGCAGCAGATTTTCTTGTTGCTCTTTTTATGTACCTTTTTTTCCCCTCCTCAATAAAACCACACACACACACAAGTTAGTAGATAGTGCCCAAGATTGCTGATTAGGTCAGCATGACTCACATCAGAGTACCTTAGTTTTGATTAAGTGCTTTTGGTAACCATTTAGAGTGCTAAAATTTATCATTGCATTTAATTATCCTTGTTTTTGTTTTTTTATAGTCTTCTTTATTACTCATTAAATCACTAAAGATGCTTCTGTGGTTTGTTCTTAAGGAAGTATCCAGCATGCAGCATATGCTGGGGAAAGGTTGCTCAGGTTTCCACTGCATCTGAAGCTGCCAGTGTAAATTCACCAATTTTGTTTTATCAAAGGATGAGCAGCTCCTGTAAAAAACCTGTCACTTTGGTCACCGAAGTAATAGTCACATAAAAGAGGCCTTGAGGTACTAGGTTTAGTTAGCAGCATAATTCCAGTGTTCAAAACATTCGGAGAAACATTTCTGCAGCTGAAAGCTGTGCAAATCATTTTGGCTGTGAGCATGGATGTGAAGGCACAGGTTTTTCCCAGACCAAGACATCTCGGCACCTTTGACAAATAATGCTGGGTGCATGACCAGGAGCTCTACACCATTGGTCCTCACTGTCCTGCAGCTGTGACCCCACTGAGACAGCCAGGAGCCCCATGGCAGACCTGGGGGATGCCAACACACTGAGAATACCAGCCAGCATCCACAACCTGTGTGAAAAACAGCCCCAAAGGAGCCACACCAACTTCCTGATCACCCCACATCTGCTGATGTCATGGACAAGCACCCCAGGAGCTGGGGATCACTGCCAGCTGTAACCCCAGCATGGCACAAGGCATGGCTCCTACTCCAAACCAGAAATAAATGGAGTGCCTTTGGGCAAAAATCCCACTGGAAAAGCATCCCCCCAGCCATCTCACTGCTCCAACGTCAAGGCCTCTCTCTTGCCCCATCTGATGCATTTTGGCAGCAGCCTGCAGCAGCCTGGCCCAGCAGGCTTGGCTTTGTGTCACACTGTGCAACATGGAGAGCTTAAAAATCAACACATTTTCTTTTTTGACTCCTTGTTTTAATCCTGCACTTAGTCCATCGAGTTAGGGAAAAACAGTGATCAAAAAGTGCGTAGTTATAGTTATTCAGTAATAAGATTTCCATCCAATACCAGGACAGAAGAGTGGTCTTATCTGCATTTGGTTATTTTGTGTAATGCTGAAACCACACTGGTATTTAAACATTATATTACACTGTGTTTTTGTAATCTCAAGTGAAAGCTACTTGGTTAATTCTCTGAGCCTCATTATGTTCTCAAATTCCCTTTAAACTGTTCTTATTCTGAACTCTATTTACTTAACTATGAAACCATGAGCAGCCCATGTGAATACAGCAGGGATTTCCACTCTTCATGAATTTATGCGCTCTACCTTTTATCAGCTTAGCAAATATCACGGCTCAAGGGTTTCACAGGTTTCTGCTTTTTCAGCTGTTACCTTTTTGCATTAGCTTGTCTCAACTTTCCACTTATCCTTGTTGCAGGTGCATCCCAAGCACCTGCAGCTTCCACGTGTGTAGGATCTGTTGTAGTTTAGGAACCCCATATTTGTGGGTTGAGAATCTCCACAGCACCAAAGCAGAGAGATGCTTAACCTCCTGAATGCAAGGTTCTGAGGATGGTGGGTATATCAGATGCAAGCTCTTTCCTACGGGCTTGTTTACATGTATCCTTTCAGATAATGTAGCCAGTAAGGCCAAAACTTGGTCATTAGCCATCCTGACCCAGGTGAAAAGCTTTCTTTCCCTCTTCCTGTGTCTCCCTGCTTAAATAAATATTTTCTCATCTGTAATATCAAACTGTTGTGAGTGAACGTATGACCCAAACCACAGCTCCCACCACCTTGACTCCCATCAGACCTCACACCTTCAGAGCCCGAGCCTGTTTTTAGGAACTGAGAGGCACAACCAACCAATTATCCACGCTCCATAAAACTGCCTCTATTTAGCCACCCATGGCTCTTCCTTGGAGGACACCAGAAGCTGGGCTGGCCCCAGAAGGCTGGGGGAGAGCTCACTGCAGTGGAAAAGATCCAAGCTGACACCTCTGAAGGTGGGAGCACTAGGTGTGCAGAGCTCCATCCCTTTCATCAAGGCAATGGAAACCAGTCCCTAAATAGAGATCTCAAGTGATCCCCATCCCGAGTCCCTGCTGGAGCAGGGGACTCAGTAGCTGCAGGAAGGGCCCAGGTCACACAGTCCAGGTGTCCCTGCAGCTCTGGGAGGTGACCCAGCATCTTGCATCGTGCTCAGGCATTAACGCTACAGTGAGCAGTGCTGCAAAACACAGCCACAGCACTGGAGAGAGGGGAAGAAGCATGAGAAAGGGAATATTAATAGGCAATTACTGTCAGGAAAGCACACGCTGGAGAAGTGATTGGCACATCCTTGTCCAGAAAGAAGCACAATCCCAAGGTGCTACCTCACAGTAATGCCCAGCATTGGGCAAATGATTTGCCCTGTCATACCTCACTCCATTGACCATCCCATCCCACCCCATCCAACCTGAGCCCACGCAGGTTACCAGGCTCTCTCATCTCTTCAGCTGCCTGATCTTCCCTCCTGACTGCTCCAGGCTTCTCCCAGCCACGAATCCCACCTCATCCCAGCTGCCCCGGCCCTCTGAGCTGCCCCTTCAGCTGTGCCAGGCCTGGCTAATTTCCCCTGGCTTCCTTAAGTCCCCAATCCCCCTTCTCAGATGCTCCCTTCTACCCAAACCACCCTGCAGCCACCATATTGATCTCTCCATGACTTCTCATTTCATGCACGCTTTGGGACACCAGAATATATTGCTTGGATGCTGAACACTATAATGAAAATAACTTGCAAGAGGTAAACAGCATCTGTAAGGTTTTTCCCCCTCCTTAAGGGCTGTGCTCCCTTTTTCCGTGGAAGTGCAGTTTTACCCACAGGACTGAGCAAACTCACAGTAGTAAAACTGTAAGTGTGGGTATCTCAGGAACACACAAAGGGCCAGCATGGAACATTATTGCCATGGAGGAAAGGACAGCCAGCTTTTGGAATGGCTGTCTTTTCCTTTAGGGACATGGCAAGCAGTAGGCAAGGAGAAAACTCCCTTCCAGAGAACGTCTGCCCGCTAATCACAATGCATTATCAGCTAAAGCAGTTTCATAATGAAGCAATAAGAGCCAATGAAGTTGATGTTATCATAGGATAATTGGCCATGTCAGGCAGCCAGATGCCTTAAGGCAAAAGCAAAAGCTGTTTAGCGCACCAAGAAGGTCAATCAGCAGATAATGTCCATTTCCTCTGAATTTACTGCCATTGTGTTGGCCATTTCTTTGAAGGATCTTTCAACAATTTCATCCCCAATGGTGCGTATATGTACTTGGGGAATGAATCCTCTTAGTGAAGACCCGATTTTTTCCAAGCCCCCAGCTGACTTTCTGTAATAATTTCCAAGAAGCTGGGATTGCACCTGGGTTCAGAGAAGTACGCAGGGAAATATGCAATAGAGAAACCTCCACTCATGTGGACACAGAGGAGCACCTTGGCTGGGCTCACAAACCCAGGTGAGCCCCATCTCCTGGGCTCCTCCAGCGGGTGGCAGGTCCAGGGCTGTACTTTGCAATTAAGTGCTCCGGAACAGAGCAGTTCACTTGGAAATAGGTATGCATGAGAAAGAGAGTCAGCACAGCCCCAAACTGGGCTCTGTGAAGTCATATGAGACATCTGGTTGGATTAAACAGCTATAACCATCCAGACAAAAGCCATGTTTCCTCCAACACAGGCTGTTTCACTGAATGCCTGGCTGGGACTTCAGAGCAGAGAAAATAAGGGCAATGATGCATTTCTAGGAGGAGCACGAAGCATCCAGGACACACTTCTCAGCCAGCACCACCAAAGGAATAAACTGAGGCAGGGAGAAGGGACATGCTGAAGCTATAGGGTGTCTGTTTCAAGGTTGGCCCTCAATATGGATGCCATTCTGCACAGCCTTGTCCCTCCATAGCACTTAACAGAGATTATTAATAAAAGCTGGATATTACCCTTCTCATTTGCAAATAAAGTGATATATTTTGGGGAGGTTCATACATAGAAATAAAGAGGGAACTTTGTATGTCCCTGGGCACCGTCTCATTACCCACTGGAGCAGATTTGGGTAATACCAGGTACAAAAACGAAAAATGTCTGTAATGCTAAAAGGAGGGCCTACCCTCAGAGGGATGATCCTAGAACATGGAGAATGAAGCAGAAAAGACTCCAAAGGACCTGGAGCCCACATCTCCCTCCTCCAGCAGTGCTCAGCATGGGAGAAATCACTGTGGCTTCTTGTGATTCCCATGCAATCACAGCTGTGAGTTGGAGAAAAATCTCTGTTTAAGTCCTCCATGTTTCCTTGTGTTTCTTTTCTCTTCCCCTCTCCTGGTTGATGGACCTGCAGCATCAACTGAAGCAGCAGTCCTGCAAGCCTCTCTCCCCAGCTCCTGTGGCATGGCTCTTGTTGGCTTCTTTCTGTCTTCTTCTTGCACAAATTCTGCACAAATTCCCGAACAGCCACCCATACTGTGTGGCTGAACAGCATGCAAAGGGCTCACTTCAGGCAACCTCAAAGGCTGTGCAAGTCAGAAAGAGGATTTCTCACAGGGTTCCACGGGAAGGACAGTAAATCCCTGCCCTTTTCCATCAATATAAGGTTTTTCCAGTACCAGAAATCTTGAGGAGTCCATAAATTCCTCCAGATAAAATAGCACAGAGGCTCTAATTCAGCATGGAGGTTGGATCTTCTAATTGTATTAGGGATTTATACACTGAGTTAGTAAAATACCATATGGTCACTGTAATACAGGTTGGTTTTTCCCTGGCAGGCTGTGTAAGCTGCTAACAGCAGACAAGGTCATAACATGTCTCCTTATCACTGTTTTATGTTCTGTGTCCTGGTCCAGCTTCTACTGCACATCATCCATCAGAGAGTCTGGGTATTTTAGCTAACCTCTTGCCTTCCCCAAGAATTCCTATTCCCAACATCTGCACCAGAAGCACAGCCCTAGGATTTGCATTCAAAGCCATTACTGCATGTTTGATTTTAAACATTCTTCATAAGGTGTGTCCCACCTCCACGGACTTCATGGGTGGGATCTGCACCGAGTTGGCTGAGCAAAAACAGTGAGTCAGATTTGGCCATTTATACCTTAAAGCTCTGGCTCTTGTTTTGGAGCCCTCATTTAATACGACAGTGCAGCTGTGTGAACACATGCGTGAGAACACAACACTTCAAACCATCCATGGTTCCAATGCTATTTCCAACCGCTGCCAATCAAACTTGATTTTTCAAATGGAAATCAATAAGGACAGGCTCACCTTCCTCTCCTCATTAGTCATTTCCAGCCTGACACTAAGTACATCAGCCCAGAAAACAATAAATGCGAGCAACCAGAGAGGAAATGCAAACATTCCATGCTCATGCTCAGATGAAGTAAATCTGTTACAGAAATTCAATAAATTCAAAAAATACATGAACTGGCGCAAGAAAAGGGAAAGGGCAGGGAAAGGAGGTTACATGCTCCTCCAAATCTCTCCACCAGCTGCCCTCCAAACCTACCTCTGCACACCAAAGACCATAACAAGGAGTTGTCCCCCAGTAGCAGGAAGATGGGCACAGCTGCTCACCAGAAAGGCATGTTTCCCACCTAAGCACCTGCCAGCAGTTGGATGTTGTTTTTCAGCTTGGCTTCAGGAGTCATCACCATTTCACAAGGGCAGAGCCCTCCTCTCCTCTTAGATTAGTCCCCTCCAGGTCTGCTTGCTCAGTGTTGTACCCACTGCCATGTCTGTCCGAAGGGCAGGTATTGTGGATGGGAAATTTTCCAGATTTCTAGGGGAGTGAAGGTGATGAAATTTAATTTTTCTCAGGAAACAATCTAGTTTCAAGGGGAAAAATAAACCTGAATGTATGGCCCAGAAGTGTTTTCTCACAAACACACCCGAAATACAGAAAATAATGACAAAGGCAGGGAGCAACCATTCTGCCACAGCTGCATTACCGGCTCCCAGCCGGCCCCGTGTTAACTGCATACATTCACTTTATGAAATCACCACAGCAAGCTATAAATGATGCATGAAAATTAAATGAGAGAACTCCAACCAAGGCATGAATCCCCGGCCACATGGCTGGGCTGGGCTCTGGGAGGGCGGCAGAGGGGCAGACAAAGCCACGGCAGGCAGAAAGCTCTGCACGACTGGGAAACCAAAACAACCTCAGCAGCACTCTGCTTTCATAAGCCAAGTTGTGTTTCAGGAGGTGGCTGAAACACCACCAGTTTGGAAGGCTTATTTAAGCTAGGAAAAGGGAGAACAGAAGGCTTTATTCTCTGAGAAACCAAAGGATGACATTAGAGGTGTGCTCAGGGAGAACTGAATTTAAGGAGAGGTATTTTCCATGGCCAGAGGTTCACTTACACATACCAAAACCCCACTGCTGCCATACAGTACCAAACAGAGGGTGTGTGTAGGAGCTGAGGGCTGTCATGCAGGACCAAAGATGTCATGCAGAATCTAACCTGAGCCATTCTGCCCCATAAACTGCCTGATGAAGGCTTAAAGGCTGCTCGTGGGCCCCACCACTTCTCTGCCTCCTTCTTCATGAAGCCATAGGCATTTCACTTGTGCACTTACGCACTTATAAGTATGAACGTGGGACGTATCTGGAGGAAGACTGCTATCCTATCTGGTCTAATGCTATTAGAAATAAGCTGGACTTCTAAGGCAAGTCTTCCAAAAGCAATAGTTACAACTTGAGACAAAATTAAAGTGACTCTTAGCAGGGCCTAGCCCAAGAGCAAAGCACCCAGTCACATCAGGACTTAGAATCATGGAACTGTTAAGGTTGGAAGGACCACTAAGATCATCTGGCCCAACCATCAATCATCCCACCATATCCACTAACCATGTAACTTCTCACTGAGGTTGGTGTTAACTAACCTCAGTGTCACATCTCCAGGTTTCTTGAATAACTCCAGGAACAGTGACTCCACCACTTCCCTGACCAATCATTCCCATTCCCTTTCTCGTAGAATGGCTTAAGTTGGAAGGAACCTTACAGATCATATAGTTGCAGCCCCCCTGTTGTGGACAGGATTGCCAGTCACAAGATCAGTCCGTCCAGGGCCCCATCCAACCTGGCCTTGATCCTCCATGGATGGGGCACCCACAGATCTCAGGGCAGACATTGTAGTGCCTAATCACTTTCTTGAGCAAAGAATTTATCCCAGTTCTTCCAGTGCCTGATAAAAGAATACAGTTTGCCTAATACCCAACCTGAACCTCCACTGGCACAATTTAAAGCCATTACCTCTTGTCCTATCCTTAGGACTCTTGGATCCTCAGAATCAGAACTTAGAACTGGAAGGGAGACTGGAAGAAGAAATATCCAGAGCTGTTCTTTCAGGGTCTGTGTTGCTTAGCATTTACTTGCAAATGACTGGTGGACAACACTTCCTCTCCAGAGACCAGGCAGAAGGTGATAACTTCAATTCAAGATGCTCATACTTGCTTTCAAACCTCCACAGCCAGCATCAGTGCAGGCCAGAGAGGGACAACAATGAGCACACAAGCCACGCTGGGAACAAGGAGGCCCTGCACTCAGCTGGATTTCTAGAAAATGTCATAACATCGACAAAAACTACCCATCATCATAATTTAAGATCCCTACTGACAGCGTAACATGGGTCACGGCCAAGCACTCACAGCCAAAGTTTTGGTGCCTGGAGTTACACAGCCAACTGAAGAGCTGCACTGCCAGGCTGCTCCCTGTGCTGCAACGGCAGCTGAACACTAACAGAAGGCAAAACATGACAAGGAAATGCGGGCAGATCCAAACAGACAGGCTGCTCATTTAGATGCCATCATACTGATGTAGGCACCAGCTGTAAAAATTCCTTAACCTTTCTGTTGAGTGCATGAAATAAACAGACTGCATCCAAAATGGTCACTTGACATGCGAAAAGATCACTGCGTCTATATAATGCAAAGAGGAGGGAATCACTAAAAGAAAGTCCAAGTGGATACTGGGGGCTTATTTATTTTCCGTAAAAAATACGTTCTTACAATCAACTACAATTTTAACACACACACACGCAAAAAAAGTGTTGGATATTCTTTAAGAACTCATGGTAATTCTCAGATGAATTATTTAAAAAATAACCCGTTGCCAAAATCAAAGAAGTTTGACTTTGTAACTTGGAGTTTTCCATAAAAAGCAGAGAGAAAAATTCTCACCAAGATCTAATTCACAGAAAACAGATAACCCTTAATGAAACAGAGCTCTCTGACCGCTTTCCTAATGCTTCACAAAATGTGCTGAGCAGAAAAATAGCAGCCCAAAATCACAAACCAGGATCTCTCCCTGAAAAATGCATTAAAAGCAGGCTGGCAGATTCGTGCCAGCTTTATTTTTTTATCCATTCAAAAGTGATTTTTTACTTCCTTAAGCTCTCAGAATGCTCTTTTGCCCCATTCTCGATCCCCATCAGTGACAATGGCCACACCACAACCCAGAACGCAGCACATCTGACCTCTGAGACACGACACATCCCAACACACAAATGGCTTCAGGCAGCACAGTTTCCCTTTCAAAAAAAAAAAAAAAGGTCTTTTTTGTTTTTTCAATGAATATAATGTTTCTGGTTTCTGGAAGCTGATTTGGAATCAGAGTAAGATTTCTGAAACAGCGCTTTGTTGTGGTAAATTGTGTCTTATAATATTACTATAACTTACGGTGCTTCTGCTATGGTTATCACATTGCACAAAAGATGGTGCTTCAGTGATCTGAGCATCGCATTAATTCCAAAACCAGCTTCCTCTCAGGACAGCTATGGCTGAAGATGCTGCCCTCCAGATGATATTTTTCATTTTAGCAGCCATCCAATTCAGCGCTTCATTTTTTTTTCCTTAAAAAAGAAATAAATCAAAGTAAATATGTTATCATGCACACCTAGGGCCTGATCCTGTGGAGAGCCACCCCTGAGAATAATCTTTACCCAGGGAACTTTGGCAGCTCCTTTGAACTCAGCCAGACTACCTGGGAGAACTCATAAATATCCAGGAAAGTGAGGCTCAGACTCAAGGCTGCCATGGTCAAAATGTGAAGAAATTTGGTGAAGGTCTTACCACCATGGAGTTCCCATGGCTTCTGGGGGTGACAGTGACTCTTGGTGTTATCTCAGTCTGCACCACAGACCACCGGTCCCCTCCCTCACCTCACCCATGCATGTCCTACACCACCAGCTCAGGGGCCACCTAATTTCAGTTCTGTTTTCCATGGTCTTGATGTCCTGCTGCTTTCACTCCAACGTTTCTCTCTTCATACAGGAAAGAGTTTGGTAGATGACAAAAGGTAGAATTGTGGCTTTCCAGCAAGAGCAGACAGATATTTTTCTCCCCTTCTGAGTCCCTTCCTTACTGAAATCTTAAACTGGATGGGTCACAGTCAAGCTGGGTCATCCACATGTTGCACCACTGCTTCTGCTGCAGCGTTCAAATGCAAAAGCAGATTCAAAGCTCTCTGATGCTTCTTTTGTTCATTCTCATGTGACACGTTCTGATCTACTAGAGACAGAGGACAGAGACTGTGCTGCCCAGGAGAAAGTGTCACAGAATTCTTGCAAATAATCCTAGATGACCCATCAAGATCCACCAAAGCCTTTTCCTCAGCAAAGGAGACAGAGGACTGGAAATCTGAAGAGAGAGAAGACTGGGGCTGGTAGAAACTCCTTTGAGCCATGACCCCAGTGTAAGTAACTTCCTCAAAGCTCAGTCCAACCACAGATTAAGGTCTACATGAAGGTGTCCCAGATTCCATGCCACTGTTCCAGCGCCCACGCTAGGACAGGACTGCTAGGGAGCTCTGCATTGCTATAGACATGGCTGTGGTTAATCATCAAAACTGTGGCTGAGAAACTCTTAGGAGAAAATGAAGAGCATATAATCAGCATGGTTATTAGCCAGGGTTGTCAGACCAACCCACAGCTGCCAGGTGCCCAGTCAATTCAGTGAATCAGCTCCCAGTCAAGAGATGGACGCTTTTCCTTCTACACAGAAAGTCAAGGAGAGCAAAATAACACAGCGCATTCATGGCCCCTTTGGAAGTTCCAGCCGTCAGGAAAAGGGAATGGCACAGCGTTATAGAAAATCAGCCAAACTCCAGGGAAGTTTCTCCCTAGTAAACATCCAGGTATTCCTGCTTCCCATAACAAGTTTGCATCTTGGAATTCATCGGTACAATGTTCTTGTCAACATGCAAAATGAAAAAAATCAAAAGCTCTTGTGCTACATCTTGACTTTTTTCTTTCAGATGTGGGGTAAACCATTCCTTTCCCATGTACGCTGTAGGCCTGGGCTGGACATCAGCCCTTTGCTGCCTGGGGGAACAAGAGATGGTTCTGCTCTGGGACCCAGTGCAAAATATGCACTTGGGAGCTGTAGGCAAGAGGGAAGAAGAGAAACTGTGCCCTGCACCCAGAGAACAAATATTCTGACCTAGAACAAGACCCCTGGGCATAACCTTTATGTTTCTTTAATATTCATTTTTCTTGATCTTGGCAATTCCTTTTTTTTGCAGCTTTGGATCTGATGATCCACACACACTAACTTCTTTGGCTTCCAGGTAGAATTACAAATCTATCTCCTTTCAAAATTATCAAGTCTGGAAACAAGATTAATTTTAGCAGAAAAAGATATCTATGTATTTTTCTTCCTCCTGGTCTCATTAACAATAATTCTCAATTAACTCCAGAGTACATTACCTGAAATCAGGCATTGTTCCTTGGTGCAGATTTGCCCTTCACAACGAGCACTTCCACTCTGCTGAAGGTGTGGGTCTGTCACCTTCACTACAAAGAGTGCAGGCAGGAGGGAGACCTGCTGATCATGTCAGCATGTGAAAAGAAAGGAATGGAGCAAAAAAAGAAATGGTATCCTGACCTAATTCTGCAAACCTCATTACTAACCGATAATTAGCAATCAGAGGTTTAGAAATGTCATTGAAGAAAGGAAGAAATCCACACTCCACAGCTTGTATGGCAGTCCTTCCCGTGGCAGGGGCTTAGAGCTAGATGATACTCAAGGTCCCTTCCAAACCAAGCCATTCTATGATTCCAAGAGGAGGAGAGGAGCAAACTTAATCAAGTAAATAATATGCTTAGCCTCAGTTTTAATTTAAACCATATTTTGGCATCCCAGCATAGCAGGAATTCTATAACATCATTCTCATCAATGGTACAAATATTTCTGTCCACACTTGCAATGAAGCTATGCAGTGGTGCTGTCCCTTCAGCTTGATGACATTCGTCCAGAACTCCCCCCAGCAGGACTGGAGGCAAATGTCCAATTACAGAATCAAATTAACTGTCCTGGAGAAGTAAAATGCAGCAATTCTGGAAGTATCTGCATTGCTTCCAAAGCCTCAATCATATCAAAGTCCCATGCTGCCTGGCTCTGAATTAACAAATACACTTTGGGAAGTGATGCCCAGCAAAAAAAAAAGAAAGAGAGAGAGAAAAAAAAAAGAAAATCACTGAAAAGTATGGGCAAAGGATAAAGGAAAAAGAGAAACTATTTAATACTCAACTGGCAGTTTGCTAAAGAACAACGTGGGCTGAGATAAAAGAGAAAGGGTTGAAAGCTTTCAGTGTGAAGAGGTAGAACACATTATTTGTGTTTGGTTAACCAGTTAAAAAACACACTGGACATATATACTTGATTTTCACTTAGGGAGGTCTGATAAACATGTAAGTTTCAAGAAAGCAGAGAGCAGCAGCAGTGTGGTTGGCATGGGGTCAGAACCAGGGCAGGAAAGGGATGCACAGTGTGGCTCAAAAAGGTGCAGATGTTTCTCTCAGAATGGTGGTGTTTGTGTCTGAGGGTTTTAAATGCTTCTTACCTCTGGAAGTATGGCAGCCTGATGAAGCATTCTGTCTGGAAACTGTGCAATGAATACAAGGATGAGGTTTTACCTCTTGAGCATCTCTCCTTCCTCCACAGAGAGGCACATGCAGCTGCCCACACACAAGCCAACTGCAGCAAAATGTCATGGTCCCAGTTAGGAGCCATGGCTGCACTCTAAACGAGAACTTCCCCCATGAAATATTAAGAGGCAAAGCTAGGAGAGCAGTACAAAGAGGGGCTGCTCTCTGATTTCCTCTGAGATCTGGGCAAAGTTAACTATACACAAGTGAGGCAAGTATTTTGAATTTTATCTATGTTCTATGTTAAATATAAATAAAGTATTATGCATATACAACGTATATATTACTATGATATATACATACATTTCTTTCAAGCTCATTCTTAATCCCATTCCCCTGTTTGTTTGTTCTGAAGAGATTTATAGATGTGCCCTCACAAAGGGCATAAGTCCCTGGATATGCCGAAGCATTTTGTGGCTTGGGCAGGTTTTTTAAACCTCCACAAGATAATTGGCACAGGAATTTACTTGGCTAAATGAGAAAAGATTTTCAAAGGCTCAAATGGCAGCAAAGTGCCTAACTCCCATCGGCGTTCAGAGCCACTCTCCTTAATCACTGCTGCACTGTGGAAAGCAGAAAGCCCTGCCACAGCCACACAGAGCTCTCCTCTGTGCTCTGTGCAATGAAAGACACTGAGTTCACATTCAATCTTAAAATGGAAGGAGCTCTTTTAATTTGGGTAGAGGAACACAGTTCACTTGTTGCCTCTGGAAACATGGACATGATCGTGACTTGTCCGTGGTCTTTGGTGCCACAGAGCTGCACATGGACCAGCCACCAGCAATGATCTTGAGGAGGGAAGCCTTGTTGGTGGCTACCATTCTCACCCATTCTCTTTTCCATTTAAAACTTGTAAAAGCCAGCAGGCATGTTCCTCAACTAGACTTCTAACCCTGGTTGAAAACAGCTCCAAGACAGCCAGTTTCAATAGGTAAAGTACATGAGTGATGTGACTCTGGTCTGATACGGAGTTTGCCTGCTCCTTGATTTACAGCTGGTGACACTATGGTGCTTTCTTGCCTGTTAGCAAGCTCTCAGAGGTGGAAATCAGGGCTCCCAAAGGCTCAACAACAACAACAACAACAAAAAAACAACAAAGGTGTGTCTTCAGTGATTTCTGGTCCTACAGAGAGCAGTGACCTCAAGTCAGCAGAGATGAGAAGGTTTTACTTTCAAGGCCATGTGAAAAATCCCTCCAGAGAGAACAAAAAGAGGAAGAAAATATTAACAAGAGGAAGTGCAGCAGTTTCATGATACTGCTGGGTGGTGGGACCTCCCCACAGCCAGGACCTTGGGTCTCCTCACCAGCACATGCAAACCGAAGGTCAGGTCCTCTACAAGGCAGACTTCCTTCCCACAGAGCCATTCCAGCCCTGTAGCTCACGTCAGGGCCCTGTTTCAGGCTCCCCAGCATTCCTCACCTGCTCATTTCCCTCTCCTCCTCCCCGCCGCCTTAACCAACAGTTTCCCCTCTGTGTTTGGGCTTTGGTAAGTAAGAATTTTCAGTTGAATCGTAAATTCATCAGATACACGGTTTTGGTCACACTGAAACTATTAGCTAGTGTGGGTCAGATCTGTCAAATAGTTTGGGCTGGAAACTATGTATGCAAGGGCGGGCAGGGGGTAAAGCCGCTTCACGCTTGAGGCCGACAACCTGCAATGCATGGATGGTGGCCATGCACTCATTCCATCTCTCTCAGAGCTTTTTAGGAGCTTTTAAAAGTAGAACAGGTCCCATGGGAGAGCAGGAAGCCATTGCAGGATTTCCAGAAGCTGGGATCAAGTAAAGGGCAGAACTGAGCATATCCCACCCAACAAGGTGAGGCCGGTTAGCAAGCAAACCTTCATGTTGGAAGGGCTCCAGATCCTACAAAAAACTCTAAAAGCCATTCAGTGAGCAAGAGAAGCAGGACTGTATCTGGGCAGCAAGGGCAGGAGTCTAGATAACATGCTCACACCCTTCTCCAGAGACCATTATTGACATGGGAGGGTAGTCTCCTTTACAGCACTTTCAGGTTGGATATTAGGAAAAAGTTCTCACAAAGAGTGGTGCTGCACTGGCACAGCTGCCCAGGGAGTGGGGGGGGCACCATCCCTGGAGGTGCTCCAGAACTGTGGGGATGTGGCACTGAGGGATGTGGTTATGGTCATGGTGGGGCTGGGCTGGAGTTAGACTTAGGGATCTTAGTGGTCTCTTCCAATCTTAATGATTCTGTGATACTATGATTCTATGACTGTCGATTGACAAAACAGAGAAAGTTGCTAACATGAGTGGTCGCCAGAAGGTGTCTGGTGTCTCACAGCCTCTATGTTTGTACAGGCCCACGACAAGGATTAGCAAAATGCCTCGTGTTACTGCTTCAGCTAAAGCAGTCATCTTAGTGCTCCCTGGGAGATGGATGCTCGGTGTGCAAAATCACTGCCAGGAGGAAGTCTGCACTCATGTTCTTGAGGCTCAGTACAGAACTGCTTGCAATGTTCGTTATTCAAATAAAAAAAGGAGTGTGGGGGAAATAACAGCAAGTGTTTGCATTTAAGTGTGACACATACCAGCCCAAAGCCTCCTGCTGGTTTCCCATGTGAACCTCCTTGTGTAAAGCCTCCTGTACTCACTAATGGCGTAGGTCAACTCTTGGGATGTAGTAACCAAAACCTCACTGAGTTTCACATCAGGCAGTGGATGCGTTCACAACCTCTTTGTAAGGAGCAGTAGCACTGCCTTCACCTGGTGCTCCTGACACAAGGAGAAGAAATTTTGGACCCAGCCAATGTTGGTTTTGCTTTATAAGACCTCAATCTGTTCCTTTTCTGCTGATGGCACTGATGGGAGAGCTTTGTGCCATGTCTGAGCTGTGAGAGCCCAGAAAGTTACCAACTGACAGGGAAAGATGCTGAAACCCACAGAAAAGCCAACTGAAGATGTGGAGAAAAGAAGCACATTTTACTAATTTATTTTATACATTGCAACAGCTGTGCTTACATGAAAAGGGTCATTAACTGAAGATGCACAGAGTACCAGCATGTCTACTGAGACTTTGTGCAATTTAGTGGATCACTGCGGAGTACAATGCAGTATCATTTAAAATTCACAAACAAACCCTATAAAATACCTTAGTAGGTATTTTAATAGCCCCAAACAAGTACTGTGTACCACTCAATAGATGCAATTTTTCCATTTTTATATGTAAAAAGGAAATATTTTTTCCATATGTAAAAATCAATCTGTCCTTTTTAAAAACAGAGAGGGTGTTGTTTTTTTTTTTTACTACATTATTTTAAAAGAATAAAGACAGCTCCCACTGAGATGTCTGTTTAAAAGTTCAGTACATTCTGCCGCCTTATTTTATCTAGCGACGAGGAACTAAAAGAACACTGAAAATTCAATCATGACGGCAATAATATTTGAAAAGGCTATAAAAAAAGGATGATTTCGATGGTAAGGAACAGCGTCGCTGAAATTCTGAGCTCACTTTTTCTATTTCGTCGCATGAAAAATAATCTAGGCCCTATGCAGAAGACGTGCTCCATACACCGCTTTGATGGAAAGAAAGCAGCCTTTTAAAAGCCTGCTGAAATGAAAGGTGATTTCTTAAAACATGCAGGTATTTACACAGAGCCATTTACTCAACATTAGGAATCGTGCCGTTCCCCCTCTATAGTTTAGCCATCTCTTGGATACTTTGCATAAGTATGCATTTATTTACTAATCTTCAAAGACTCCCCATTTTTCCTAGCTTTCCACTGTAGTCATTAGAGGTCACAACCCTGTAGGAAATATGGGCTGCCATGGTAACACAAAATGTCTGCTACAGGCTTAGTGTAATTCCTCCCTAATAGAAAAACAACAGCAGCAAATCCTGCCTTTGATAAATGGGCTTATACGTTGTAAGGAGCCGCTACCTAGAAAGGTGCCTATCACTTCAAAACAGCGCTAAATGCAAGAAATTCTGGAAAAAAAAATTAAAAAGGAGAAAAAAAAAGGGAGGGGGGAACAAACTCTCACGTTCAACATGCTTAAAATAAATAAATAAACAGATGCCACTTGCACGCACAAAGAAGAACGCTGGATTAATCCCTGACAGCACGGAGAGGTGGGTGAAGTTTGCAGCGCGTCACGCACGGACCCGCAGAGCAACCCCGGCTGCACTCCACAACAAGTGTCTGCTGAGCACTTCTAACAGAGCAAACCTTCCTGCTCACGAGGGGGAAGACTGCATTCACCTCCTTCTGGCATGGTACAGTTCGGAGGGGGAAAGGGAACCTCTGTGACTGCAGGACAGCACCCGTCCGTCCCCGCTTGGAAGCTCCTGCGGGAAAAGATGCATCGGGTTCCGAAAGATAACTGGGGTTTAGGAGCAAAGGGGAAAAAAAGCTCTGTTTGATCCGGCGGTTTGTGGGCACTGCTGGCATTTGGGGAAAATGCTGCTTTGAGGAGGCAGCAAGCTGGGGACTGTGGGCTCCTGGGGCTGCTGGGTGCCCGCACATGTGTGCCCTGCAGCACTGCCTCTGCGAGACCTCCTCCTGCACTGTGTGCATGGGAAGGACTTTCATCCGCTAGGCTGAATTTCCCTAAGAATGTGGGGTTTTGCACCCATTTCTAAACTTCCTTAGTCTTTTTCCAACACAGTGAGCAGAGAGAGGGTGCCCTTGCTGCCCACCCATCCTGCCACTGGGGTGCCATGGACACACCAGCTGCATCCCTGCAGCCATGCAGAGCCTCCCCCAGGCAAATCCTGGTTCTTGTTGTGTTTTGTTTACATTCCTCGAGCCGGTTTTCAATCCAGAGAGCAGCAGTCATACCTCCACCCATCCGAGTTAATTTTTCAATTAAGCTATTGCATTACCTCCACTCCGTTCCCCATACCATCAACTTTGCCCTTCTACTTTTTAACGCCAGGCTTAATTTGGCCTGATAACACATGGTTTCTCTAAGCACAAGCCATGAACTGCTGCAAATCCCCACCACCGTGCCCAGAACAGCTCTTGGCTGAGGACACACCGACTCCAGCACACACTGCCCACACTCTCCACCCCAGTATCAAGTGCTACATATGAAGAAGAAATGCCATAAATCTCTCCGCTTGTGCCCTTCCTGCTTCCTTCTGCTGAAGGAGTGGTGATTTTTCTCCTTTTCGTCCTGCACCATCATTTTGCTGTTTGAAGCACCTGGGGAAGTTTGAGATTCGCCTCCTCTTTCCTGCCTGGTTGTGAGACATGCTCTTCTTTCATCACATTCCCAAGAAAGACCACTTACAGTGTAAGGAATACCTGTGGGTTTTAATGCAGCTTCCCTTGTGTTGGTCCAAAAAGGCAGTCAGATCAGGGAGGCTTGGTTCTGCCTGTAATATTGCCCCCAGATACTGCTGGCAAAAAAAAAAACAAGTCTTTTTTCCACACATCTGTGTATCACCACCCTTGATCCTAGGAACTCCAATCAGTGTTCAACCCAACCCCATGCTCTCCAGAACCCACAATAGAAGCAGCATCAATGATCTTTGCCTACAGCACCCAGCTAGGTGCACAAAGTAACCAGGGCATACACGTTGCAGCTTACCAATGCCTCCTTGATGCTCAACTAGAGCCCAACAGGTAGAAAGGAGCTTCTGTTCTGCACCAATCCATGCACAGACAGCATTCCCAGCTCAGTTTTGGGCAGATCGACCATATTGTGCCATATCTGGGACCCTCCTATCTGCCTTAGCATTAAAGAGTTTCTACCAAAAGCCTCAAAATTGTCCCCTTTAGATGGGGCCACCTCAGTCCCCAACTCTCACAGCAACAGTGCTGCAGGGTTTCTCCTCCACCCCACTGAACACAGCAGTGTGAGACATTTATCAGGGTTCATCCCATCTCCCACCATTACCAGGTCCTCTCCTGGGAGGCTGCGGGAAGGAAAAGCAGGGTGTTCAGCACTCCGCACCATTTATTTACATATTACCTTCCCATTTCAGAGGGTCTGGAGCAAATTTCACCAGCATCATTTGTTCTGCACCATTGATGACAGTAACCACACTGCTGTGCCACCACAGCTCTCAGCCCACAGGAGCTCCTGTGAGCTCCACCAGAGCCACCCCACAGCTACGAGGCATCCCATGTGCACCCCAGCTCTGCAATCTTCCAGATGCAAGGTTTGATTGCAGCCAGTGTAACATCAAGTGTACATGAGGAAACACATCATCCAAATCCCTTCCCCGAACAAATCCTGCATGGCCCAGTGCTGCTGTCCAATGAAGTGTCCCCCCACAGTGTGAATGAGCAAGGAAGGCAAATGCTGGCAGGAGGAAGGCTGCTGCTCTCCAAACACACTCGGGTAATTTATTTTGACGAGTGTAGCTTGGTTTTAACCATAAATAATTCTTCCAAAGTGTCTTTGGGTAAGTGGGCTGTAGTCTACTTTGTAAAAGTAATGAAGTCGGAGGAATATAAGGTCTTGCTACAGCATTCTGCTATTAATCAGTGCTAATAATTGTGGAGAAATCACTGTTTTGTGTATGTAAATTGTGGAATTTGCAGATAAGCGAAGTGTAAATGAGCGAGGTTTGGTGTAGATGAGGTACTTCCACTTTGTGCCAAGAACAGATAATAGCAGAGTATCTGACCCGCTTTATTGTATTTTCTGATCATACATTCATTAGTCAAGCTGTTTGGACTCTGCAGTTACAACAAAGAGATCAGCCGCTCCCCAGAGAACAGGCCCTGTGTTTTGTAGCCACTGAGGAAACTGGGAGGAAAGTGCTGCATTTTGAGCAATCAGAACGAAGGACCACATACCCAAAGCAGGGTTCAAGCCAGCCAAGCCGCCTTCATTAGGGCATCACGATGGTCACTCATTTCCGCGCATCGCCGGTGCTGCTTTACTGGCTGATCTCCAACCCAACGCACAGACAAAGCCTCCTGCAGGGCACAGGCTGCTCATGGCACACAACACGCACAGCTCCAACATGCCCTGCAGAAACCATGGCCGCGGTGCTGCAGACACGCACACAGAATGACCCCTGGCTGTGCTGCAAGCAACGAGCATCGCTCCCGCTCAGCACCACAGTGTCTGTCCCTGCCCTGAGTGGGATGGCAACCACGGAGCAAACAGGAATGGTGGCACTGGGGCAGTAAGAAATTATTGCCCCATCTGTTATACAAAACCTTGGTTTGCCCAAGAGGCCGTTTCCCTCAGAGATTTACCCTGCAGCACCCAACGGAGGAAAGCAGGCTGGACTGGCACCAAACCTCCAGCCCTGGGTGGGAAAGCAAGGCCCGTGCATCCCTCAGTGCCAGCATCACGAGCACTGCAGGGCGAAACCCATGCTGTCCCCTCCAGCATCAGTGTTTCAGGGACAGGTCACCACCACCACGTCACTAAATGGAGCGCAACAGCTTTGCACTTAGATGCTTCACAGTGAAAGCAACCTCTTCTAACAACAGTGAAAAATTCTTCTGTGTTTTTATCTGCAGTTGTGAAGGCTGCTGTACCAAGTCATTACTCTACATTTCCATCTTTGTCAATGCAAAATGATATCTCATTGACATCAAAATATCCGGAGAACGCTAGCTGACATTTCTGCTTGCAAGTGCGTTTGGGGAGCATTTACACATTTATTTGCCTGGAAGAAAGATGGTTTTAACGGGCTCTCTAGTCACTCGTTTTTCAGAAGGCATTATCAACACATCGGGCAAGATCCTCAGCGCAAAGCTCTGAAGGAACCACAGCAGATTTTTGCCGTAGGAACTGCTCTCATATATCTCTCATTTACCAAATCAGACCCTCACGCAGCATCCCGAGTGCTGCCGTGCTATTCCCACTGCGCTGCGTTGCTTTATCCTTCAGGGAGCAGAGGGAAAAGGGCCACTTTCTAAATGAACAATACAGGAGCCCGGCCACAAAGGGCTCCTCCCGGAGTAAGTTTTTGCCTGGGAAAGCCCTTTTTCCAGCACAGGAGACTCAGGGGAGAGGAAGGTTCCTCCTTTGGAGCAGGGAGGCACTGGGGTTCTGAGACATTGGGGTGTGAGCCCCCATCCCCAGGCACAGCCCTGCCCACAGGGAGCAGCCCCATCCCTGCACTGTGCTTCCCGACACAAAAGGGAGACACGCTGCCTTGTACTGAGCTTTTCCACACTGACAGAGGGGTTTTGGTGGTGGAAACCGTTCTCCTCCAGGCCCTTCAATCACGTTTTACTTCAGGAGGGGAGAGAAATAAACCTAGAATTACTTTCCCTTGCCAGAAGGATGTTGGCCAGTTTTGCTGTGAGATGGCAGAGAGCATTTTCTCGCCCTGAAATCCAACAAGTTTTGCTATGTCTACTGCTTCCCAGTGCCAAAAAAAAAGGGGGGAAAAATCACCTGTAAAGAATTAGGTAACAGAGTGTGAAAGGTCTCTGCCACTCAGGAAATACTTCCTGCTGGATTTAATTACAGATTGCAACTAAACTCCCCCCTTTTTCTGAACTTCAGACATACAATAACATGACATTTATTGAATGTGCTAGCATCGCGGCAGCAGGGACAGTAAAAAACCCAGAGAACCACGTTGTTTACAATCAACTTTTAAAATCTACCTTCGACCCAAGCTTAACGAGTGTTTTATGGAGAAAATGCATTTTATCCACCCCCGTTACAAAGTACCAATTACCCAAAGAAGAGCAGCTCCATCGGCACGAGCCGTGCTGGAGCCCTGCTCGATCCCCACGCTCACAGCATCCCTGCAAACCTCTCCCATCCCCATCCTCAGGGCACACATGAGCCTCCCGCGCTCCCTGTGCACCCCGTTGGCTTCGGGGATGTCATTCCCCACACATTTGGTCTAAATTGGGCATTTGCCTTCAGTATCTCAGCTGAGATGAGCGGTCGTGATACAACAGTATTAAATGTCAAACGAGCGAAAAAACAACGCGCAAAGCCAACGCAACTCTGCATTTAATTTAGGCGGTGTCAAAGCAAGGAGCAGAATGGAATGGCTCTTTTTTTTTTTCCTTCTTTCTTCGCACATTTTTATGAAACCACCAAACGCAGCTCATATTTGAGGTTCCCACCCCAACTGCCCTGCGAGAAGACATCCCTTCCCTCAGCTTGTACCAATATTAGGCAGCAAAAAAAAAAAACCAACGCAACGATATCTGCCTACATTCCAGTCGCTAACTGTACGTGGCAACATTAAAACTGTTCCTCTGCCATGCCTGTAATATGCCCACTTCGGAATGAGACGCTTGTATTTAATTTCTAACTGCATTGATTACGTTTTGTCTCTCCACTTCCAAGCCCAGAAACACAGAGGGTTTCCTCCCCGTGTAGGTAATGAGCCATCCAAGGCGCTGGAAACCATTTAAAAATGCGTATTCCATCATAATTATCTCCAGTCATTGCTCATAATAAAACAATTTGTTATAGATCAAATACTGTATGTGTAGATACACTGAGCCGGCACCGAGCGTGTCACAAACTCACAAAAGGGAATAAACTCGGAGTCAGACACAGAGCTGCTCCGAGGAAGGTGTATCCTGTCGGCGCTCCCGCGTAATTTACAGCATCTGCCGGTGCGCAGGGGGCTCTGGCTTGACTTTTTTCTGACTTTTACGAGCTGAAGAACAGAAGCAGGGTCATTTGGGAGATTAAGTTTCCTTTCTGCGCCGGGCTTAGGGAGACAGACAGAGGCACAGCAAACGAGGGCTGTGCCGTACCCTGAAAATTAAAATACAGTTGGGTTACTGCCCTAATGATGTGCTTTCCCAGCTCTTAAAAAGTTCACAGCCTCCCGGCGCAGAGCCGGGACCCTCAGCACTCCACCAAAAAGCGGGGGTTGAAATGGATTGCACGCAGCTTGGTTTTTCGCTCGTTGGTTTGCTTTTAAACGGAACAAAAAACCTGCCCCCGTTCCTGCAGAGCACACAGAAATCAGCTCTACGTTCATGCCCTGACATCCGTCTGCCATGAAGATGAGTTCAGCCAAATCTCAGGCACGGCAAAGTGGCACGAAAACAGATTTCATCCCTCTCTCCGTACCGCAGGCAGGGGGAATGCTGGCGACAATTCAGCACGAAGTGAGGAGCCCAGCAGCAGCAGCACGGGTCCCCACTGCCCTTGCAGCACACACACGTGTGGGACAGGAAAAATAAAAGAATCTGAGCCCCTTGCAGCAGCCCCATTTCTTTTATTCCTCCCCCCGCCCCATTTTATGAGTGTAAATCAAGGGGGGAAATCTGTTTCTAAACTCTGCCTGCACCTTTTGTGTACGTATGCATTTCCCATTAATCTGAGTTGCGCAGGAGTGAAAGGGGTCGAGTTTATCTCTTGGTCTCTGAAATAGAAAAAGAAAACTTAATTTTGTCTTCAAGGCAAATACGTGGGACGAAACTGAGACTGCTTTTCTTTTTTTGGTTGTTTTTTTTCCTCCCTTTCCTCTCTGCTTCCCTTAAAAGTATATTTTCAAATGGAAATATAATCTAGATATTCTCTATTCCAGGGCAAAATGCTGTTTGTCACAGGAACGGAATTTAATCTGAGAAATAAGCTGTCTGCACAGAGGGACTGGTCGCCTTCCAGTGCCTTTTCTTTACCTTCGCATTTTTATTAACTGGTTTAATAAATTCTGACAGAGCTTTAAAACCTGATAGGAGTTGGTCAGAGCGGAGTTATGAGTGCCCAGCAGTGCAGAATGGACCTGCAGCTCTCCATGCCCTCAGAACGAGGTCTGCTCTGCTTTTATTGCATCGAAAGAACAGCCAAAATGTAACACCCGCAGCGGTCCTTTCCCAAAGCACACTTGGACAGTTGGACTAGATGGTCTTACAGATCTTTTCCAACCTCAGTGATTCTGTGATTCTAAACTGCAGAAACAGAGGGAAAGTGATTACATTCCAGAAACTGCTTGGCTGGAAAAGCTAAATCGGAATGATACAGTAATAACAGACAGAAAGAACGGAGCGAGTTAAAATTGCAACAAAACTGGAAGGGGAAAATTAGCTATCCAAGAAATTGCTTCTCCAACTAAATTACTCAAAATAATTTATCGTATTTCCAGCCTCTCCTGTCCCTGTGCTTTCTCATAAAGCGCTTGCAACCAACACTGCAACCATGTCCCACTTCTTGCGAGGCAGCAAAACGCCAGCTCTGAAATCAAGAACAAAACGGGCGAGCAGCACACGGCCATTCCGAAGGCGGTGGGTGCACACGATGCCTGCATGCTTTGGGGAGCAAACTGTGAAATGTCAAAGGGAGAGTCACGATTTTAAATGCCACTTCACTCGCAATGAAAAAAATACATATTTTTCAGAGCTTCGAGTCGTTCTGCTGTGAGTGCTGTTCTGCTGGGGTAACCGATGCACTGAACGTTACTGCTGAAATCTAGAATGGATACGTAGATCTTTCTTTTTAATTGAGACCCACAGAAAATAGAAACTAATTAGCCACATGTATCAAAATTATTAATGAAACCTAAGCCGTCTGCTTGCCATGCGTTATCTAATATATGATCCAATAAATAAGGTATGGTAACACAACTAAAAATAAAGCTTAGGACTCAGTACAAATTAAACTATAAAGCATTATATTCAGTGCCTGAAAGTGCCACATCTTTCACTTTTAGTTATAATTTAAAAGGCAATAAAAGTGGTTTCATAAAATAAGGAAAGCAAACTTGTCCCGGTTTGGTGCAAAAAATAATTGCATCTACTGATTTTATGGAAGAACTTTGTAGTAGAAAGGCACAAATAAAAACCAGGGATTACAAAATAGCCACCATCATCTGAGCAGCGTTTTACATGGTGGATGCTTGTAAAAACTGGAGATTATGAACATACACCACGCACCATAAAACCCTGCGTGGTTGAGGGGAGCAAAAATACAATCGACGTCGCACGAATTCACACTGAGAATGCTTCTAACCACATCCATCCACAGGACAGGGGTTGAACATGAAGGAAATACATTTGCTCTGCCCTTTCGTGCTCCTCTTGCTGCAGTGCAAGAGCAGCCACCCCGGCTGTCCCTCGTCCTGAGCACAGCGTGGTCTGAGCCAGCCAAGACGGAGCTGTTTGCAACAGGAGCAGCCTCCCAGATGGAGAGCTGGGTAAGGCCAGCTGTACCTGCCCCTCCTGCCCCATCTCACACTGGCTGAAGAGAAATCCCCTTGCACCAAGCAGACATGAATGGAGCCAACAGGAAACAACCAACTTGTGCTCCAAAGTGGCATGAGCATTGAGCTATATAGAAAAAGCAGATCGTGCCTTAAAGATGCATACAATTCTATCAGTATTCTGATTTTTTGTTCTTTAAAGGATTAAGAAAGCACACAAGTCCCAGCTGCATGCTCTGAAACTCCCCAAATCTTAAAAAATTAACTGACAAAGGTTAATGACAACAAACACACAAAGAGAAATCCCCGCAGCAGCTTCCTGATGGCATCAAAGTGTCGTACGGGAGCAGTGAAAACGCTGGAAATTCACACAAACTGGACGAGAACTGTTTTCCTATTTCGTAACCACACCAGGGGAGAAAGCTGCCCCAGGAGCGGCTGCAGCTCCTGTAGGTAAACTGCCCAAACCGGCATCACATTTTTTTAATACCTTGGTGCCCCCTTTTGGTCTGCACAGTTCAAGGCATTTTCCCATTTCAAAACGTAATCATAAAAATACAGTAAGTTCACAGTGGTGAGAACGCAGTGGAGAGCCTCGAGGCTGCAGTGACTGTCCCACTGCTGGTCATCGATCCACCCCGTGCACACGTAGCACGAGGTCAAAGGGAGAGCTGATTTCTATGAGAAAAACTCCTACTTTAGGCAGCCTAGATGAAAGGGGAGGGAGAATAAGAAAAGACAGACCCAAAGACCCATTCGTTACCTTTGCTACAGTACACTCAGTGGGGGAAGGCTGAGGCCGGTGTGTGGATGGTGAATTTGTCTCGCTATGTTTGTAACAGTGAGAAGAGGGCTCCCAAGGTGGTGGGGGACTTTTGCTCAGCTCCAGGATCTCCGCAATGCACCCACAGCAGCACTGCAGTGCATACACCAAAACCCGCCCCGGGCGCTCGGAGGAGAAGGAAACAAAGTTTGTTTTATACTAATTAGACCCCAAAAAAAAGAAATAAATAAGTCTCGTCCTGACGATTTTCATATTGCAGCACTAGTAATTATGCCACAGAAACAAGATCTTTCCACGTTCAACATCACTGTGTGAAGACGAGCTTATTTCCAGCAGGGATATTGAGTCCTGCCATCTGAAGGGCCAATCAAGTGTGAAGTACAGTATAGTTTTAGACTCAATTGAAAGGAAAAAGCTTGACTACTAGTTCATAGCATGACAACTTTCATGGATTAGCTCAGACCCTATTCTACTCCTTGAAAGGGTATCACAGCATGAAGACAGTTTTCAATGCACTAAACTTTAATAGCTGAGTGGGGGAGCCAAAGCTTCCTTTTGGTCTCTATAGAAACAGTACAGCCAAAATTTGAGGCAAAATTAAGATTCTTGGGTCTCAGTCCTGTATTTACCCTCCAAGATCCCTATTCACAAAGTCTTCAGACTTTATATACATGTAGAATGCTATAGATAATTACAGATGTGCTTGCGTCTGCTGCCTTTCCAGGGCCAGATGAAGTGAGTTAAGCCCCGGTAACGAATTCCCCAGAGCCTCACTGCTGCTCCCCACTCTCCCAGCTGCAGCAGGACACGCTGGGTGCCCACAGAGCATCCTCCTCTGCCCCAGTGCTGTCCCCACACAACCCTTTACTCTGTCCCTCCCTTAAAGCTTTGGGGCAGTGTTAGGACGTGGCCTCATCTAGCAGCTCACGGGGGAAAGTAGCATTGTGTCAGCTGCTGAGCAGCACCGAGCCCTGCACGGAGCCTCAGGAGGGGATGGAGGCATCTCCTGCACAGAGCAGCACCAAGCGAGCAGTAGCACAAGTGTGCTAACTTACGTTAAGGTCTGACAGGGAAAAACGCACTCCCATGAGAAACTCTTCCCAAAACACACAGAGATCCAGAAGCCCAGTCGACGTCAGCCTGCCCGGCCACGAAGAACCACGAGCTGCTGTGCAGCATGACCCTCAGTCCCTGTTTCACACCTGACCGTGCGCAGCTCCCAGCCCTCGCTAACTACAGCTCCCAGTAGACACCACTCCTACAACCCGACACGCACACCAACACAGTTTTCCCTTCCCACCTCCTCTCTGCAACTCTTCAACCTGTGCTAGTTCTGCTTTTTCGGCTTCAAATCAAAACAAAACGGCGACAGGCAAAGCAATCTGCGAATGCTCACAAGAAGCAGAAGGGAAATGGATGGAGGAGGGCTGTGCTGGGAGCCAGCACCCGGGATGCTCACAGGAGAGCAGTGAGGGATGTTACCTGCACGCGCCCGCGCTGCTCTCGGTTTTGACGCCTGTGTCCAGGGTGAGTCGGCTGCTCAGCAAACTTGGCCGGGCCGCAATGCCTCCCCCTCCCCTCCCCGCAGCCGGGATGTATGGGTGCCTCCTATGGAGAGTCTCCATCTCACTATAATGCTCCAACCCGCCCTTTGTGGAGCACTAATCCTGATGCACCGGAGCCAGGAACTCGCTGTGCACAGCCAGAGAAGCGATTTTTTCCCCCTCCCTTTTTGGGGGTTTGAAGTTAATCCAGCTCTGGGCAGCGTCTGGTGGCAGCGTCCCCACGATCGCAGCCATGAATCCTTGCACAGACGGTGGTTTTCCATTGGGATTTACCCCTGCAGGCGTGGAACTGCTCAGCACCCAAGCACAGCTCTCCTTGGCCACTCAGGGGGACATCCAGCAGCCAGGATCAGGCCAAGGCTGTCACCAACCAGGCAGTGATGTGCTGTGGGAACAGGCCCCGGCTGCAGGGGTGGCATTTCCAGAGGGTCCCCACAGTCAGGGATGGAAGGGACCCAGTGGTTCTACAAACTCCGGTGTCACCTCCAGGCCTTATCTCAGCAACATCCCAGAAAGATTCAAGGCTCCTCATGCAAGCTAGGAAAGCCCAGCTTAGCCAGTCACTGCTCAAACACATCCTCCTCACTCAGACCAGCATCCTACAAACCCTCTCCCAGTCACACTTTCCTCTTTGCCAAAGAGGCCCTGTCAAGGCAAACTGAATTAAAAGCACTCCTACTCACAGGAAAGCAAAGATTACACATTACCTCACTGATCCAGCATGGTTCAAAGCTGCCATAGTTCTCATTCTTGTTCTTTTCTATTGCAGAGAGTCACGAGGTCCCAGGAGCAGCATCTCCACTGCCCTCTCAGCACGTTTTGCTTGATGCAAACACCTCCCTCCATCAGGAACCTCTGCCCGGCTGTTCTCAGATCAAAGTCAGGTTCTGGGTCCACAAAGAGCAGCCCAGAGTCAACAGACACCTCAGAACTGGGTCACACTCATTCCCCACAGAGCATGCCCCTCCTTGGGCATCATATCACTGTTACACATACGGGCTGAGTTTCCCAAACGTCACATCTGTGTTCTCCAGGAGTCAATACTGGCCCATCTGCCCGGGGTCCATCACTGGCACATGTGAGAAGCAGCACCAACACTGTCGCTGTGTCACCCACAAGCTTGTTTCTCCCTAGGCCCCACAGTCTGTCCGGGCCCTTGCTGCACGAGAGGCTGCTGCAGTGCTGGAGAGCTCAGCAGTAGCACAGCCCTTGCAGACTTCGTGGCCTCTGAGGACACCTCCAGCTGCAGAAGTGTGGCAGCAGATCAGGGAAACACTTGTCCTTGGTGCTCGGGGCCTCCTCTCATCCCACGGTGGAGGGGCTGAAATCCCTGTTGTGTCGGCATCGGCAAAACTGCCTTTGATGCTCAGACCCGCTTGTGATTAGGCCTGTAAGCAGAAATTAGAGAGACATGCTTATGGGTAAACACTCTTTCCTCTGTTGGATAAACACTGCCTATTTCTCTCTCCATTAGATACAACATCTCCAAAGCCCCAGAGTCTAATCATAACCCCGAATGGAGACTTTTTCCTTTTGTGCAGCGCTCAGCTATGCAGATTAAGTTTAAGTGATTTCCTTTCAACAGGTTGGAGACAGCCACGGGATGTAGGGCAGCGATGACACATCCCACAGGTCCCTGAGCAGCAGTGGGACCCCTCTGCCACCTGCTGCTCTGTGCCAGGCAGGAGGATGGCAGCCCCATTTCCTCTCCAGGAGGCAATGTCCCTAAGAAACCTCCACCTCTCCAAGCCCCTGCTCTTTGCACAGAGCAGAAAGTCCAAACTTTGGTCCATCTGCATGCACTGACAGCTCAATCGATGGCTGGCTCCTGCCACGGACAGTCACGTGTACGCGGGCAGGCAGATTCAATGGTCTTATTTAAACCTGCTCGCAGAGACCTCAGGCCCTACATGTGTCACCGTGTTAGATGCCATTGATGCCGAGGCAGCTTCTTTGCAGGACGTCAAAGCATAATGGAGCAAACCCCTCATGTGTGAAGAGAAAGCCGTCCTTTTGCACCAAGGCATCCCCTCTATTCAATCGGGGAGATTTTTATGTTTGGAGTTGAACAAGACAGACGTCAGTGTGGCCACGGGTGCAAAACAATGGGGACAATTAGCCAGGGTGTACTGCAGCCACCCGTGGAACGTGGGGAAAGGAGGATTTGAGGTTGGTCAGTGGGAGGTGGGCTTGCCTCCCCCCTCAGCACCCAATGGGAAGAAGTCACCCCTTCCATGTCATCCCCTTGCCATAGCAGTGGCACCATACACCAGCACCGCAGGCAGCAGTGGGGCTGCTCAAATTTTATTCTTGGGAATGGGATTGCAAAGATAGCAGTGAAGAGCTGTGCAGCTTTTCCTTGCCTCCAGCTGTGCTGCTGGAAAAGCTTCCTGGGCTCAGGCAGGCCCTTCCCTGCCTGGGAGAAGCCTTGTGCAGGGCAGGGTTGGCACGCTGCAAGTGACACGGTAGAGGCTGGCAAGAGAGATGCAATGAAGACTAATAGATGCTGTCACAATTCCACATTGGATGGGACTCTTTTTCTGCTCTCCACAGCTTGCTGTCCCATACCAGCCTCCAGCAAGCACTGAGCTGCAGACCCCTAGGGTTACACCAGCCTGGTACTCCCTGTTACCAAGGCACATTGCCTTCCTGCTCCTTCAGCTCAGGCTGCAGCATCACCTTCCCTCTGGAAGAACCATCTGAAAGATCTCTCATAACTTTCACTGCCCAATTTGTGCAGCGATCTGGGTATAAACTACTTGGAAGGTACTGAGGGGTTTGTTTCCCCAAAAGGTGCTGTTTTGTTCACAGTCACTCAGCAGCCGCTTTTCCTACCACTCCTCATCATTTTAACATGAAAACTAAAGCTTTTGAAACCTCTGTCTCATGTCAGGACGTTACATACCTGAACTCTTCCCACATTGAAACCCGAGTCTGAATGCCAACTTACTCCCGAAACCTCAAGTTTGCACTTTAAGGAGTTTCCCTTGATGCATTATTTAAACATACATTTTAATTATTAATTGAGGCAGCTTAGCACTGTCATTTGCATCCAAACTCCGCACTGGGCTCAACCCTTACCTGAAGCACAGAAGCTCTCCTCCCTGACACATTCCGGCCTTCTTCCCCTTTGCCAATACCAAAACACTTTATCACATTACATTCAACAATTTATGTTCAAGGCACTCAGATGGATTTAAACTTTTTCATACTCAAAACTAATTGGTTTACAAAATAACTGCAGCAAAAAATTATGATAGTTTGGCACAAAATACTGCTGCGTGATGCATAGCTGGAGGAAAGATTGTACCATTTCTATTGTGTTTAACAAGGAAGTTGTCACCTGTCCCTTTGCAATGCCTTTATGGAGAGTGGCAGATTTCCTTTGCAGATGAATTGCCTGCTTTGTCCCTGTGTTTCCCCACCTGTGTGGCTGCAGGTTTCCCAGTGATTCCCCAGGAAGGGACCAGAAATCCCACCTCAGACATCATCCATCCAGTCCAGGGCTTGCCCCATGCTCTGTGTTTAGACCTGCAAAGAGCTCAGGGCAGATACAGGAGGAATGGCTGTTTCTGCTTTTGGCAGCAGGGAGCTGGAAAGGGGATTTAGGATTTTATGGCATGGAGGGCTCACACCTATAGCAGGGTCCTGCAAGAGCAATGAGCATCAGTGCTGCCGGAGGAACTGACAGGGTGATTTATCACCTCTGTGCTTGGAGACCCAGTCACACATTCCCCAAACCATAATTAACTGCCCCACATAAAAAAAAAAAAAAAAGAATTACCCTCAACAACAGCCCATAGGCTGCCCTGATGAGCATGAGAGCTGACCACACAGTGAGCAGGACCATTGGCACCTAACTCATGCCTCCCACACCTCCTGCCCTTTGCTCCAGCACCCAGCCCAGCTCCCCTGGGCAGTTGGGTGCCAAGCACAGGCACCCTCAGGGCAAAGGAGAGCATTATTTCAGAGCAATGGGACAAACCCATCCTAACAGAATGAGTTTCCCCATCCATTAGGGTTGGATAAACCCATCCTAATGAGCTTGGCTCATTGGCGCTCTTTGGACAGTTGCTGTTATTGTTGCCTCTTCTTCCCTTAGGCCCATCAGCTGCCCATGTCCACCTCTGCCCAGGTGAGATTTGTTCACCCTACACACACCTAAAATTGTGGCAACAACAGCAAAGATTTCCTCCAGTGCAGTGGAATGTTGCAAAGCACTCAGCACTTAAGAAGAGAATAAATTAACTCCACAGAGTAAAACTGAATTTGGCTTCCTTTCCACAAAACCATGAAGATATTTATATATAATTTATCTTTCTAAGTTGTCATGTGGCAAAAGACCTCTCGCTGTGAGGCAAGCTTCTCTTCCTACTTAGAGAGAATTACGTGATTAAATAGAGACCTGAAAAGTTGTGAACAAGCATTGAAGAAGAAAAGGTTTCCTCTTAAAGCCTTAATGAAGTGGGTTCATTCCTCCTCCAACATCAACTTAGCCTTGTGTAGTTTGTTTTCACTCTGGTTAATCACTGACCAAAGCTGTAGTGCGGACCACCAGTTCCCAATAACCCATAAAAGGCAGATCAGAAGCTATTGTTCTTTTCTGTAGGGCTTAGCAGACAACAGCTGAATAAACCTGTTCAAAGTCAGAACAGTCAAGGAGGAACAGAAGCCCAGTCATCAGCGAGGGGGGGATCCTGAAAAGGAAATTCATTTATTATGACATAATTGATAGCGTGCGCAAACACGGACCTGGTGCAATCTCGGGTAATTAAATATGGAGCAATTAATAACAGTTACAGAAGCAATGTTATGGCAAAGAGGGAATTTGCACCCACCCGCTCCCCATGGATGCAGGCACCTGGCATCCCACTGCTGAAATTTCAGATAAGACCTTCACTGAGTGAGGGGGAAGGGGATGAAGAAGGAGCCAGATCTTTGGAAACTGCACTCCGCGGAAGTACAGCTGAGAGAGGCCGATGGGGCTGCAGCACGCTGGGAAGAGATGTGGGGCAGCTGCTGCTGGGGGAGTTGAAGGAAAAATATGAATGCAGCCTTGCTCGGGAGGCACATTTTACCCCTTTGGTTCATTTGGAGTCACAGCACTCACACACACACTCGTAGGGCGCTTTGGCTGCTAGAAGTGTCTCTGGTGCCAGAATGACCCGGCCCTTTCCGACTTGAAAGAAAAGATTTTGCAAGACCGTAGCCAGCTCAGAAATACAGAACTGTCAAGTGAAGCAGCAGGACGGGATTTTTTCCTCTGAATTTGCTTCTGCCCATACAGAGGCAGCAGGACGAAAGGTCTCTCACCCGCTGTCTCCTCCCAGCCAGGCAGTGGCTCGTCCCCACGCCATGCTCCCACCACCCACTCCCACCAGTGCCACCTCTGCCCTTCATACGGCTGCTTCCAGCCAGCACTGCTCTCACACAGCCAGCATTGGGCCCTGCAGCAAAACACCCACCTGGGGGTGGCCAGAACATGTGCAGGGCACCGCAGCTCCCAGCATGCCCAGTACAAATGGTGGGACCCGCTGCAGCCAAGGCACAGCACTGCTCAGACTTGGGTGGGTAGGAGGAATACAGGAGGAGGATGGGGGAAAATGGGGAGTGAAGGCAGCTTTCCTTCCTTTTCCTTCCCAAAGTGAGAGCAAAATAAGTGAAAAGCGCTGGTAAAAAATGAAGATTAAAGACTGATAAGCAGAGGCTGATGAACAGCAGCAAAAACTGAGGCTGAAAGAAGGATTTGTTGTCCCTGCCGGGAGGAAGGAAAGGGGAAGAGAGGAGTGGAGCCTGCCCGGCTCACCACCAACTTTAAGTTTTAGACATTATTTTCTATTTTTCAGCAGTTTATTCCTCTCACCTGCGCGCTCCATGGGGAAACACTGATTGCTTTAATTCTAACATTTGGAGTGGAACCCATTCACGAAACTTTCTGGCTGTGTGATTCAAACGAGCCTTCTCTTTCCTCTTTTTGTTCTCACAAGAAAATCAATTCACTTGAAGAGCCTCTTAATCCCATTTTTGCAATCAACAATTGCCACTTGTATATCGCTCTAATAGATTAAGAAGTGGGATGATGCGGTTGTCTGGTCTAATTCAACCCTATTCAGGTAACTGCAGCCCGAGGCACTTTGTAGTGCCAAGTGTAGAGCTCTACAGGAAGACTTTTGCTATCATAATTTCCTGTGGAGCTATGCACTGCCCCCACTGAGTAGCCTGAATTACTTTGAATTAGGCCCGACAACCACAGAGAGCAGAAATCCAACAAGCAACAATAACCAAGTCTTTGAGCATGACTTGCATGGGTTATTTTTTTCTTTGCATTAGAACAGAAAGAAGGAATTTCAAAACGCGCATCTATTTAAATGACAGCGACCTGCCATAAATCAAGTGAGAAACAAAAGGGAAAACAGTTTAAGTGAGGGAGAAGTTGAAGCGGAGGAAAAATTAATCAAAACAGTTTTCAAAAACTTCATCGTAAGAGCCTGTGAAAAAATTTCGGGCCTACAGCATCTCCATGGCAACGGAGAACAAGCACATGTTGGATACCAAAATCATAAAAGGTTTGTTTTGCAGGGATGAAGCAGAAACAGATGGATCGGTGCTTATTTTTAGTTTAATTTGTTAAAACGATTCGGGCCATTTATCATCTGGAATGCCAAACCAGTAAAGAAATACTGAAAAAAAAAAATAAGGAAATCTGCACCAAGGGTGCTGTGACACGTACCCCAAAGAGCTGGAAGGGGAAAGAGTGGATTTAAGGGCACAACCATGAGGCTGAGAGCCCAGATCTGAGCTGAAAACCAGGCTGGCTTACAGCAGGTGAAGCAAACAAATGCTGCTTCCTGGGTAGGCATCTGGATCTCAGTGCCACATCTACAAAAGGATGATGCTGCGTGCTGAAAAAGATAAAAACGTGGCATACGTTGAACTGCTTGTAGCTCCAGAGAGGGAATAAACTGAGCAATGTGTGCAAAAGTGCAGCATCTCAGGGAGTACGAGTTCAGAATATTCCTGGCAACCAAACTCTAACGTTGGAAGCAGGGGTGAGAAGAGGTTTATTTCCCTTTTTTTTTATTCCCATCTCTTTTTTTTTTAATTTTTAATTTCTCACCATCCCTTAATTATTACCAACACAGGAAAAAAAAAGAATTAAATCTAAATAAATATCGAAGGTTTCTCTTCTTAAGAGTTTCAATCACTATTCCTAGTCTTTTACCTTTCTGTGTTCAGAAAATAAAGAGAACAAAGCGGGAGCCCTACTGGTTCAAAACTAGCAGAACAGACAAACAACAGAGCACAACTGTTCCCTCATGCATGCCTGGGATTAGGATAAAAGCAGAAAAGACTTCTGAGAAAAAGAAAACAACAAAAGAAACAGGAGTGCTGACAAAACTTTTTTTCTTTCTATTGAGGCGAAAGAGAGAGAAAAAAAGGAGCCCTGCTAATAAAAAAAAAAAAA
>VXAB01006122.1:466256-477882 GCA_013399175.1 Odontophorus gujanensis | reverse complement strand
TTTTTTTTTTTCAGAAAGAGAGAAATGTGTGTAAATGGGAGCTTCCCCCAGGCTAGCTCTGATCATGTTCCATTTCTCATCTGACCCCCAGACACATCCCAAATGAGCAAATGAGTGAGGAATCAAGACATTACGTGTAAGACACGGAGCTTTGAGCACTGATCTCTCAGATTTCCTTGCACATTAACAGCACAGATGGAGTGACACAGGGTGCAGTACCTGCACTCATCCACTGCCTTTGTCCTGCTCCATGTCACATCCCCATGGAGTGGGGCCACTCGTGTGTCACCAGGGATTGCCACGCTCACCCCAGACCCAGGTTTCTGAAGGTCAGTTTCCCTACAGCCCAGGCAAGGAGGGATCACACTGATTAGGTGCTGATTTTGGTAAGCTTCTTAGACCCAACCCATGAGGCTTTTCTGGATTTGTGTGCCCGTAATTTCAATAAAGGAGCTTCTTCCATATGTGCACCTTCTCAGCATCTCCATTTGCCTTTATCTTTGATTCATCCTTAAAAACAACCATAAAGGTGCACTTCATGTTTCAACCCCAATGACTCAGAACTGCCTTCCAAGGACGGAGCAGCACCCGCTCCCTTCCCAGGGACCTGCATGAGCCTGCACACCCACGTGCACTGACTTGATGATATATCCAGTATTTCTTCTAGGTCACCCCCTGGGCCCTGCCCTTTGAACATCCAAGCAGCACATCTCTCTCAACAGTCAGCATGCTATCTTCTATTTTACATTCCTCACAAAGTTCAGTCAAGCCCCTGTCTGCATCCCTACAAGCGTGGAGCAGACAGACCTCCTCCTGAGCCCAAATCTCCATTCTTCCCCTACAGTGCCACACCTGGGTTCCTTTGTACCCTTACCACCGGGCTGCATCACTGCCTGCATGAGCCCTGAGCTGTAAGGAGACCCAGGGCCACGTGCAGCTGGCTACATCCATAAGCCAACTCCATAGTACTCCTGGGGCAGAGGAAAGGGCAGGAACATCCCCTGGTGAGAAAACCCACCAGAGACGCTCCCCTCGTGCCCCCACCCCACTGGTTTAGACATTTTTCCTAGAAGACTTTTCCCAATAAGACTGGAGCAAAGGGGAAAGGTGGAGGTGCCCTGCAGCTACCAGGCACAGGGCGCTGTGGCAGAGAATGTCCCATTCTTCCAGAGGAAGGAGAAAAGGGCACAGACTTTAACTGGGGCACAAGCGTCTCCATATATAGTCCTGCACTGTTCTCATTCCCATGCAATTCTGCCCAGGGAAGCCACTGAGCAAGAGGCACAGTCAGAGTACACCCCAGCACTCCATGGCCCTCCTGGAGAGGTTGGAAGAAAGATTTCTGGGCAAGTGCTACTTCCTATGCCTGTAGGAGATGTCTGGCAAAGTCAGCCCTGCTTGTTCCAGGAGCAGCACAAGCATTCAAACCACACAGCATCCCAGCTGAACCTCCACTCTGGCACTGCCTGTCCTGAAGGTGGGATCTGAGTTGGCCAAAAACATCACCCACCATTTTTACTAGTTTTACCCTCCAGTCACAGAGCAAGAGGCTCCTTTACCTCCCTGTGCCCAGGGACAGGGACTCAGCCTAAGTGGCCCCTCACCATTGACATAGACCATATCTGGAAGCAGTCACCTCTTTGCAGCGTCGTGAGTTTCTCAGATCCCTGTGTAAATTTGCAAGCTGAGAGCCCTGCATGGGGGACACACACATCACTTCTGCCCCATGTCAAACCCCTCTTTAATGAAAAGAAGTTCACCCCTCAATTGCCATGCACTCCATTTGACATCATCATCAGAGTCAAGTGGAGATTGACTGGATCTATCCCGGGCAGAGAAGGCTTTGGAGATGCTGCCACTCCATCTCACTTATGGATGGGCAAAACAGGGAGCTGTTGCAGACTCCTCCCCCAGTAAATGGTTTTGGTTGGAAGGCGTCCATTTCCATCACTATTTTGACAGCAAACCAAAAAAAACACATTTGCAGCAGCTCAACTGCATTTTAGTGCTGAAGTTTCCCCCATGGCCTGTAACCAAGTCTCCTGCATATGCCCTCTGTGCTGTGGGGCTGCCTCATGGCACAGCTCTACCAGGAGCTGCCATGCTCCAGGCTCCCCATATCCCACACCAGGGCAGGGATACATCTGCTGATGTAAGGAGGAAAATCGTTCTGTAATGCACCACCTCAGTCCACCTCAAAGAGAGCTCCCAATGAGGTTTTGGCTGCCCAAAGCTGTTGGATTGGATTACAGTCACCTCCAAACATCACCCACTGCTTTTATCAATTATTTTTACTGACCACTATTTCATCCAGACAGATCTGTGCACATTAGTGCCTGGCAGCTTCAGCCCAGGTAGGAAAGGAACAGCACCATGTTGCTCACACACAGCAGTGGATCCTACTGACTATTTACACTGCTGCATTCAGCATAAATCACATAAACCTTTTATTTCCCTCTGCTAAAAAGAAAATGTTTGCTCCCAGCTCTGTTCTTCCCTACCCCAGCAGGCAGCTTTGGGTTTTTCTGGCTATCAGGCTATAGAAAGCCTTGCACAAAGATGGAGTGGGAACACAGCCTGAGCTGGGCAACACCTCAGCACCACAGCAGCATCAGACCTAAGGGAGCCAGCAGTCACACACCTGGAAGCAGCTCCAGCACCTACTGGATGCAATCTGCATCCTGGTTTAGCTTCGCACTGGGAGAAACGAAACAAGACAAACCTTGGTTAGATCAGCATCAGCCCATGCAAAGCACTCTGCCTGGCTACCACCTCTGAGGATCCCAAGCATGGGAACAGCCCCAAGAAGAGATGCTCTAAGTTTAGGACAAGGACACCACTCCTGCAGGCACCTGTCTTCCTTCAGGCACAACTAAAAAGGACACATGTTCTTTGAACACCAAGCAGAGCACGCTGGGTCAAAGTTTTAGAAATGATACAGTGCCAATATGTATTTTGAATACATATTTTGAATGTGTTATTTAATAATCAAACCCATAAGCTTTCCTCGAGTCAAAAACCACTTCCAAACATCAGTTTTGTCATGACAGCATCTTTCTGTAACAGTGCAGCAAGAGGCAGTCAGTGGGCACGGGGCTGAATACCTTGCACAACTGAGAAAGTGCATTTACACACATAGCGTGTGGAGAGCCCAGGCTGCTGGAAAAGCCTGCTCCCGTCAGATCAGATCAGGCTTATAAACGGGCTGCTTTGGGGGAGGGGAGGGTAGGGAGGAGGCTAATGGCTGCTTTATTGCATTAGGCAGTATCTTCATTAAGGCAGAGAGGAGTAACCGAGGGGAATGTGCACGTAGCGTGACTTCTTTGCTAGAACCCCACAAACCACCAACTGGCAGCTCCTTGGCTCCTGGCCACCCAAATCCAAGGGACCATCTGGCAACTGGTTCGGTTATCCCTCCCCAGTTAACAGATGCGCGCGGGATGGTGTGGGAACAGCATTTTGCAGAAGCAATTAGTTTAATCCTCAGCTAAACAGTTTAAATTCCAAGCTATTTGGAAAAGAAAAAAAAAAAAAAAAAAGAGAAGAAAGAAAGAAAAACATGACAACAACATAAAACACACCAGCTCGCTTCCAATGTCAGCAAGAATAAGCAACGAGCAGTCAGTCCTGGTGGTGTCACCACAGGCACGTGCCCACGGGGCTGGTGGCAGCTGCACCCACGCTTTGCTGCTCCTCACTCCACATGCCAGGCAGCAGAAAGCTGCCAGACTGATTCCAAGGCTGCAAGCTGCACCCCAGTGCCATGCGGTACTGTGCTGCACCCTAAACCCAGCTGGGTAGAGGTGGTCTGCAAAATGCAGAGCTGAACATCAGCTCCCAACCCCGGGAGAACTGTTCACTCCGTGCCCAGCTCAGCACCTCCAGGAAATGATGGCAGCACCAGGGAAGGTGGAATCGATGGGGGTCTGCAAAGCACTTGGATCATCTTCAACATGAGGAATCATAGAAACGTAGAATGCTATTATTAATTACACTAACTGATTAATTGTTATTAAATTAGAGTGATTTCATTCTCTCAGGAAAAGAAAGATTTGTTTTCCAGACACTTCTGCTGCTCGCTTCCTTAAAAGAGTGACTTTCTAACTGGAGAAGACTGAATGAGGAGCTTAACCCAAATAAAATAAATTGCCAGTAATTTCTGGTATCCCCTATGCCATTATTGAACAATTTGCATTTGAATCAGGGCTTTTTCCATCACAATCCTGCTTCACCTGATCCTGCTCTATAATCACCATCCCCATTTATGAAATCTCAGCATGTTGCCACAGAAATTATGTCACAAATTCATCATTATGACTTCCCCAGCAGGAGCAATTGGAGCTGAAGATTGGCCGTAAAAGTTGCCTTTTTACCAGTCCTGCTTTAAAGATATTTTAATATTTTTAAGGTACAGAAGTGAGATTAGCTACCGTGGGGAATTAAGCGAACATGCCATAAATATCTGAAGGATATGAGATTACACTCGCGTGCTGCAGGAACCATAAAATATGATCAAGAGACTTTATGGAGGATGATCTTTGAAATCAGCTCCTAATCTCTGAGAGATTTACATAAAATAGACTATTAGTTTAAAGACATAAAGAAGTAATACAACATTCAAAAGGGGACCGAGGCAATAACAGTGAAGTTATATCTATTTCCACCAGAAAGGATGGAAACCCATCCATCCACTTCCACCTGTTAGACCACTCCAAGTGCCATGGGTTGCAGGTTAGGTAACGTGACAATTAGCCAGGTACCACAGCAAGAAACAGAGAGTGAACTTCTGAGATAAATCATTTATATTTAAATAATATTTCAGACCCTTCCCACTAGCTCCTCTCACTGCCATTTTTCAAAGACCGACGCGCTGTATTTCCTAANTGACCAAAACTAAAGCATTTTTCTGATTTAGATAACACATTAGAGTTCTGCAACGCTTTGTCTCCACCACAAAAGCTGCTGAATTATGAAATTCCAGGTTTGCAAGAATGGAGCCAGAAATGTTCTCTAATGACTGCACGAGAATGGCTGAGCTGACTTTCACAGCTGTGGCTCCAGACTACTTGCAGGCTCCAGAGACCTCCTTCACCCAGCTTTACTGTTAGCTCACTAGTACTCACAATAAAGCAGAGAAAGCTCCATGAATATAATTTTACAACTCAGTTTACTTTGCCTCTTGTGAAATACATATTTATTAATCTGGCAAAATTTCCTGCTGGGATTTTATGCCAATTGCAGCTCCAAGTTTTCTCATGAATTCGTTTCCCTTTGAACTTGTAAAATTGAAAAGGAGCTTCAGCCAACAGTTCTTATAAATTCTTTTTAAAGTACCCAATAAAATAAAAAACTTTAATAGAAAGAACCTTTTCAAACAAAGCAGTACCTATTTCAATACGAGCACAAAGTCTTTAACAGAGGGAACAGTGCTTTTGGACCAGCAGATAACTGCAAGTTGATCTCTCTAACGGCAGCTCCGTGGATTTCTACCTCTGGAAGAAGCAGAAGGGAAACAGAGATCTTAGTGGTACAAGGGAAAACATTTGGGAGGCCAAGCTGTGATCAAAGACATACCTGAATCTCACTTGAAATGATCTCCATAGTTACCAGCTCCTCCTGGTACCCTAACTTTGAAGTGCTTAGACCTTCTTATCTATTTGCCTTCCACAGAATATTTACTGTACCGGGACAGTTTTATGAGGAAAAACTCCTGAAAGCACACAGGATGACATTATTTTTGTTGCATGTACTCCACAAGGTTTCGTTCAGAACTCCTTCCCACCTTAGTTTGGAATAAAATTGCAAACAAAATGCTCTGTGGGACATACCAACCACCTTCCCAGTAAGGGAACACCTGTTAATGTTCTAGTTACTAGAGCAGCAAGGTTTCCATTGTGGTTACATGCTCCACCCAAGCTTCCTCTCACCTGAACTACATATTCCTATCTTGTTCTCCAAGTCAGGACTTTTAAAGCTTCATTCCTATTCCACAGGCACTAGCCTGAAGATGGAGCTCATCCCAGCTTAGCCAGGTGATCCATGCCACACACAGATAAACTGGAAGGAACAGCTACAAAACGAGGCGAGACTTGAAATCCTCATACTGCAGTTACATTTTTGAAAGGATATTGAACACTCACTACAATTATCTGCTATTTATATGACTACGAGAAGATATGGAGTCATTTTGGGTCTTGTTAAATTGCTGGCTTAGACCCTGAAAAGCAGCTTCCAGCAATAAATGTTTCCATATGCCAGTTAATAAGCTTTGAGTATTTCACCCATTAATCTGAGCGAACATCCCTTTATTCATCTCTAGCAGGGCCAGTAACACAGCCATTTGAATTATGTCTGCTGTGACTCTGCTCAGCCTCAAGTGCAATTCAAGATGCTGGAGAGTCTCTTTAGAGCCTTGACATTCCCAAGAGAAGAATGTCTGCAGTCTTATAATTCAAGAAGCTATTAAAATGCTCCATATTGTGTAATCCAGCATTTAAGCACAAGCTCTGCAGAGAGGAAAGAAAAGTTCCACCTATAAGAATCATCTATTCCCAAAGCCCACTGATTCAAGGCTAAAATTCCTGACAAGCTGCACTGTTCTCCTAGGATGAAGAACAATAAAGAGTGTGTTTCAGAGGGTTAAAAGAAGGAACAAGGGTTTTGCTCTGAACAGTGGTTTGCAAAGCAAAAGTGCTCTGGAGGAAGAGTANACAGAATACTTACACTATTAGCAACGTACTTTGCCAGTAATTGTCTTATTATCTCCCTTAATTACTGAAAATAAGCCACATTGGAATAAAAGCCTCTTTGTACAGCAGCTAGAGCTGAGAAAATCATCCAACAAAGAATGAAGTTCACCTTATGGAGAGCAGAGCACCCAGTCTGGGCAGCACACACAGCCCTCATGCTGCCCTGGTTTTGAGGATGCTCTGCCCATTAGTGCTCCATTAATCACCCTTCCATTGCTGCCATGCTGCCCCACGCTCACAGAGTGGGCACAGCCATCACCCCAACTCCCACCCCACTCCAGCTCCTGCTCTGCCTTCTGCATCCTCACAGATAGAGGGTGGAAGGACCTAAATATCCTTTGGCAATCAGCAAGGAAGAGAAGTAGAGATGCATCCTTTTTAATTTTTAAATCCTGTTTCAACCTCCCCGGGTCCAGAAGGATGAACATCACCACGATGTTTGGCAACTCATCCCATCAGCCCTGAAAACAGGTCCCATCCTTCACTGTTGGAGCAGGGCAGACAGGGTCTGGGACACCCTGCACAGCAGAGGTGGACAGCTTTGGGGTTGGAAAGAAGGAGCAAAGGAAGGAATCCAAGTTTCCTCCCAGACACCCCAGGTCCTTTCCAGGGCTTGTCCCACCTTACCCAAGTGGCCACAGAGCCAGAGCCCACCGACTCCTTCTGGGTGGTTGGGGAGGTGGCTGCTCCCATGGCAGAGATGGGAAGCCACCACGTGCCAGCCCCTCCCCACTCAGTCCATTAACTCAAACAGCCATCGATTCTCATCTGAGATAACACTAACTATGGCAGCTGGAAAACCACCCTGCTGTAAATCATGGCTGTTTGCATGTCAGCTGTCTGCCTGCCAGTTGCACGCACAGTTTCCTCCCCTTCACCCCAGCAGCTTTCCACCTTTTCTAAATTACAGAGAGGAAGCCAGCCGGCAGGTACGTCCTGTATTTAGTAACAAGAAGTCTTTTTGTGATGTTGTTAAGTAGTCTGGCAGGTTAATTAGTTCTTTGATAGTTCCCAGCGTGCACTGTTTGAGCTGTTTGTCAGCTGAGGGAGCCACCAGCCATTTTCAGCCACATAGAGAGCACAAAACATTGCCACAAAGGTGCAGAACAGGACAGAGTGGGGGGGGTTATCTCAAGAGATCAGCATGACCACCAGTAACCATCAGCACTCAGGTCCCCCCAGCCATAAACAGGGGTTATTTAGCACTGTTAAGTAGTCGTGCCCTTCCACTTCTGAGCAGCCACAAACAATAATTAATTAGCAGCAAACACTCTAATAGCTTTTTCAGTCCTATTCCAGCAATTAGTCTCTTTGAGCCAAGAGGTCTGAGCGCTCCCCACTCAGCCTCACAGAGCACAGCTCATTAAGGGAGAGCAGGAGGAAACTCCACAGTCATTCAGAGCCCGAAGGAAGGGGGAAATAAGGGGTTGGGCCTCGTGGCTGGATCCTAAGGAAAAGCTAATGAGATCCCTGCCATCAGGCTGCTTCAGAGGCAGCGAGGACATTGCTGAGATCCAGACACCAGATTACCTGCAAAGAGCACCCATGCACAGAGAGAAGGGGAGGTTTGGCCTGCAGGACGTAGAAGCACGAGGGGCTGAAGGCCAGGAGGTCAGGGCACCCTGCCTGCACCCACAGCACTGTGCAGCCTCAGAAAGCTCTGTACACAGCCACCTCAGCCTGCTCTTTCACTGAGTGGGAGCCCTAAATGTATTATAGATGCAACTGAGCACACCACAGACTGCAGGATGAAAGCTAAACGTGACCTGCACCCTGACCTCCTCTCCTGGGCGAAGAGAAGCTGGTGTCAAATGCAACAGGAACACAACCCCACTGCCACCTCTCAGGGCAGGACACATCCTCCCACTGCCACCATAAGGCAGTCAGGCAAAGGACATTCCTTCCCCAACTCAAGGCCCTGCACTCACTGCAGCAGTAACTGCAGGCTGAAAACACCCTGCCAGGACCAGGACTTCTGCTCTAGCATCTCCCATGCCACATCACAGCCACTGAAGTCCCTGATACGACCACCCCCCTCTTCCCAAGCACCCTTTTTCAAGAGAAAAGATGAACTCACATCTTCTGCTGCTTGAGACCACAGGACCAGCAGAAACACCCAGCACAGACCGACCCCAGGTCCACTCCTCCCACAGCTGGGAGCACTCACATGGAGGCCCTATGGGCTTTGCTCTTTAACCACCCACAGCTGTACCAGTAGCACCAATTTGCTGCTTTTCCCTTTTTTGGTGCTGTTCACAGCCCACGCTGACCCACAATGGGCCATATCACCTGCTTTTGTTCTCCCTCAGCTTCACTCATTCCTGTAGGACTCATTCTTTCTATGGTGTGTGAGAGGGGCAGTTGTTTCAGCTCAATTTCACTACTACAGCTGCCTGCATGTGCAGCCTGCACAGGGATTTGGAGAGAACAGGCAGGAGGAACATCAGGACAGCAGAAAGCCCACAGAGAGGCAAAGCTCCCCCAGCAGAAGGAGAGACTTTCACTCAGCCAACTGATTTCCTACACAGCTCTTTGCTGGGAGAAGCTGTAGCTGGCTTACGTGTGTCCCTTCTGTGTCAATGGAAGCTCAAGAGGGAGATGCAAATCCTCCGGATGTACGCATATAATCTTCATGCCGTAGTGTCCAAATATTTTTTGGTGCCTTCTCACGTTTTGCAGTGCCTGTGAAAGAGCAGCACAGGAGCAAAACTGAAGCAGAAAATATGGGAGGCACATGTGCACATCTGATTAACCGGGCTTTTTATGATAAACAAAGCAGCTCAAGGGCCCTGTTCCCTCTGCCCCTGTAATAAATCTCCCTGCTTTACTGTTTTATGATGTCAAACATCTAAGAGTTTTCCTTTAGTTGCAAATAGAACATAAATTACCTTGGGTAAACTCCTCAGAGGCTAATGTTATCTATAAATCCTGGCCCTACTAACTTTATGGAATGCCTAATGGCTTCCCATTTTTGTATGAGCAATGCTAATTAGCGCGTGCAGCCCGTAACGAAGAGGCATCTAGATTGGGAAGACAAAGTGCTGTGCTGTGAATAGCATAATTGTAGCTACTTCAGATACCAAAACAGACCATGACCCTGACCTGAGGTTTTGGATATAGGCTTGCAGCATCTCAATAGAACATGAAAGGCATCCATCCTCCTTTTATCCCATCAAAGTCAAAGATATCCCACCTGGGTGCAAAGAAGATGTACTAAGAATGATCCTCCATGTCTCTGGGAAAGTGGCAGGGCTGGTTGCTATCCCACTGGAAAGCTCTGTGTGGGTGTTAAGCCCTTCCCTACCTGCTCTCTGCCACTTTTCCCACTTCTCAGATAGGAGGAGCTCTGCTGAAGGCAGAAGGGAAGCCCCAGATGCAACAAAGAAGGGGAAAAATAAGTTGCAGCTGCTAGGGGTGAACACTCAGCTACAGAGGCACAGTCTCTAGTTTTCCAAGAGATTTTAACAGATACTGCATGAATCCCACGTGCCAACTGGCATCAGACTCACACCCTGACTGTACATCAGCACAGCCCCGTTCTGACATTTACATTCTGAATCAGGAACAAAGGTGAGACTGTATCTGTTCAAAACTACTCAAGCAAGCAGAATTAAATGTGAAACATCCACAATGAACATCCTTCTTTCTGTGAAGCTCTGCTGTAACTTGTCATGTTTTACTTAAAACGTGACAAACGTGACATTCTGCAAAGTCTGCTGGATTTGGATAGTTACTACAAGAAGCATCTTATAAGGGAGATGCTTTCCTTCATCTTCCGAGTCCATTACAGGAGCACTGCAAAAAAGATAAGTGGATGACTATACTTCTTCAGAAAAGCTAAACCTTAGCTTGATTCTTTTATTCTTTTTAAACATAGGGCAGAAAGGCCCAAGTACCTGCAAGAGAACAAGTATGCTTTATGAAGTCCACTGTTACTATTACAGTAGATGAGTTAACAGTTCCATGTGAAGCTGTTAGTCACAAGTCAATACAAAGTGGGTTAGAGATCACACACCAGTTACAGACACCCAAGCCCCCATGCTGACCACTTCATCTTCAGAACACGTGGCTGATTCAATACACAGTGAATGAGATCTTCACCCACACACTTACAAACTCCCCAAGAGCACCGAGACTTACTGGAAATCCAGTTACTGGAGCCCATTCTGCATCCAATAAAATTGTATGTCTACTGCTTTCTGGTTTCTTGCACCACCTTTAAATTGATATATACTCTTAGCAATTTGTATTTCACTTGCAGCCTGGTGGCTTTCTCTAGGGAAAGCCTGAAGCCAAAAGGCAGCTTTCAGCTTTTCCTTGGCCAAAGTGGCTGCCAGAAAATTCTTTCCAGGGGCTAACATCCAGATACTCTCCTAAATCCGATCTCAAACTTGAAGCCAGCAAAAACATTTAGATGTAGAGAAAGTAGAGATGAGAAGGGCAGCTGTCTCTTAGGCAAAGGGAGGGCAGTAGAGAATCTCACAGCTGCCTGCCAACGGGAAAACAACCATGGGCAAATGTCATGGTTTTATGATTTTTGGTACTGGTGTTCCACATCATAACATCATGCAGTGCATTTAAAGAGTTAAGGTTCCAGCTCCATGGATCATCGATAGTTCCAGGTATACCTGTCTCAGAAGAGAAGAAGTACATTCCCCAGGGGACTTTGCGATGCTTGGCGTTCTTACGTATTTACGCTTAGAGGGGGAGATAAAAACTGTCTGCAGTCACGGGACACTCTCTTTCCTTTGGGATGGACTCAGCAGTGGGTGCTCGCTGCCGTCTCGCCTTCAGCGTTAGCGTAAGGCCTTCGGTTTATCGGACACTCTCTCTTGCTCATTTTATTTGATTTATTAGCTTTAATTCCAATTATATTG
>VXAB01006122.1:442125-465893 GCA_013399175.1 Odontophorus gujanensis | reverse complement strand
TTATTTTTGTTGCATGTACTCCACAAGGTTTCGTTCAGAACTCCTTCCCACCTTAGTTTGGAATAAAATTGCAAACAAAATGCTCTGTGGGACATACCAACCACCTTCCCAGTAAGGGAACACCTGTTAATGTTCTAGTTACTAGAGCAGCAAGGTTTCCATTGTGGTTACATGCTCCACCCAAGCTTCCTCTCACCTGAACTACATATTCCTATCTTGTTCTCCAAGTCAGGACTTTTAAAGCTTCATTCCTATTCCACAGGCACTAGCCTGAAGATGGAGCTCATCCCAGCTTAGCCAGGTGATCCATGCCACACACAGATAAACTGGAAGGAACAGCTACAAAACGAGGCGAGACTTGAAATCCTCATACTGCAGTTACATTTTTGAAAGGATATTGAACACTCACTACAATTATCTGCTATTTATATGACTACGAGAAGATATGGAGTCATTTTGGGTCTTGTTAAATTGCTGGCTTAGACCCTGAAAAGCAGCTTCCAGCAATAAATGTTTCCATATGCCAGTTAATAAGCTTTGAGTATTTCACCCATTAATCTGAGCGAACATCCCTTTATTCATCTCTAGCAGGGCCAGTAACACAGCCATTTGAATTATGTCTGCTGTGACTCTGCTCAGCCTCAAGTGCAATTCAAGATGCTGGAGAGTCTCTTTAGAGCCTTGACATTCCCAAGAGAAGAATGTCTGCAGTCTTATAATTCAAGAAGCTATTAAAATGCTCCATATTGTGTAATCCAGCATTTAAGCACAAGCTCTGCAGAGAGGAAAGAAAAGTTCCACCTATAAGAATCATCTATTCCCAAAGCCCACTGATTCAAGGCTAAAATTCCTGACAAGCTGCACTGTTCTCCTAGGATGAAGAACAATAAAGAGTGTGTTTCAGAGGGTTAAAAGAAGGAACAAGGGTTTTGCTCTGAACAGTGGTTTGCAAAGCAAAAGTGCTCTGGAGGAAGAGTAAGCACACAGCTGAAGCTCAGCAGCTTCAGGAGCCTCTTGCCCATCCTAGAACTACAGATTCAAATGACCTAACCATCCTTCTGCTGGCACAGTTCCCACCCATACAAGAAAAATAGCACATGGAAGTCATAGTCAAGCCACTTACAAGCCACACAAAGTGGAGAGCTATGAGGTCAAGCTAACATGATCCACGTTCACATACTGAAGGCCTAATTAACATGAAAGGGAGCAAGCCAGGTGGAGTCGTACAGTTTTATTTGAACAAAAACCAATGTCGTATTTTTAATAAAGTCTACATTACACTAAATGCATGTACATTTGTAAGAAGATACCTAGTCATAAAGAAGGTGCAAGATAATATGTACAATCATAGTTAAGTTAAAAATTCACATTTTACATAGAGTTATTTGATAGTCCTGTGCTTGGATGATATACAACTGGAAATCAAGAGGTAACAGGAAAAAAAAACCACCAAGAAATTTCAGCTGGAGGACTGTATAATGCACTCATTTCTCCAATAAACTAGTACACCATTTTTATTTGTTCTAAATCAAACGTTGGATACCGTTTTTAGAATGATCAGAACTAACATGTTCCATGAGTATTCTGATGTAAACATTTTTCCAATGGTGCAGTTCCTTCCATCAGAGCCTGTACTTTGTGCTGCAGTCTGCTCTTCACTTTTAGGAATTAGAACTACCCAGCATGTTTCTCAATACATGGTAAAAAAGAAAAATATATATATATATATATCAAACAGCAAGGGAGATATGTTCAAAAGACGCTTTGAAGCTTTTCAGTCCACTTTCACAACACTGTAAATCTTACTTACAAACCAGAAGCAGGCGAAAAATCCAATAGTCCCTAAAATGAGAAAGTAAAAAAGGTTAGTTTATCCTGTAGTCTGTGCTGAGGGGAAAAAGTCTAACAAGCATTTCCCAGCAGGGCAGAACATAACATTGTAATCCAGTGAACTATCCCGAATAACACACTTGTTAAACTTAACAATACACATTCATCCCTAGTTTAAATTATTGATTTAGATCAAAGATGACTCGATAATACATTGAAGGTGGTGATACTGCCACCACGAGCAGGCACACAAGTATCATTTAAGAAACTGAATTTTATACACAAGTCAAGTCAGCATTACCTGAAGTCATTCTGGTTTTAAGGTCTACAGCAGCTCAGACACTACCCTGGAGAGAGTCACCTGGTCTGGTTTTCTGCACACTGTGCTCTATTGACACTAAAGAGCAGTGAACCCCACACTCCTAATGCTATCCTAATGCTAAAGCACTGCAGTTGGGAGAAAGTGTCAAAGAAAACTAGCAGTAGCAAACAAGCCAAAATGAACAAGTGTATTCAAACTATGCACTTGCTTACCACAGGTCACTATGGACACCACAACACAATGTTTCAGGCAACTGAACTAATTAATAAAGAAATCTAAAGACGATTACTTACATCATTTCTAGCACTAAAAAAGCCCCTGAACCACAGCTGATGGGAGGCAGGGAAAAAGCACGACTCACATACATGTTCTGCTCTCACATCCCTGCCTGGGAGCATTGCTGTTAGGGTGCTTGTGGAGCAGACCTGTGGTCTGGCTTGGTATAACCTTCCTCAACTTCTTACCAACCAAGTTCTTTAGTCACCCAAGCCAGCAGTGAGCACCAAAGACAGCACTGAACCTCCTGCAAGCACTCTGGAGCACACATCAAGTCTTTTGGCTCAAGTTTCCAGAGTAGAGAATAAGATGAAAAAGCACTGACTTTCAAACAGTAAAGCCCTAAGCCTCTGCATTAAGTGAGGCATAACTTCTCACACCTCTACCTATGGGAAAACTTTCACACAAATACTAATCCTTACCAGAAAAAAAAAAAAAAAAGGAAGGTCCCATGACAATGCTTAGCAGCTACATCACTGACTTGCAGTACTTGCAAGATAATGCACTCAGCTCCTCCACTTCAATATCCATTATTTTTTGCTAATATGGTCCATGTTTAATATCAGCTCCAACCCTTCCCATTGTTTCATTGAGAAATATGTACAAAGTAGGAGCTTCATTATTAGGCATTTGTCTCTTCTACATTCATTACACTTGCTGTCTTTCAGGTCGGATCTATGCATGTGGTAAATGAGAAATCTGTCTTTGGATGCTTATTATCTATACACCAATTCTTGTGTCCTTCATGCTACCATGTATATTGCAGTTAAAGGCTTTTTGACAGCCTATTATTATGTGCCACAGATTACCCTTTCCCTCCGAGCTTGCAGTTATCATCCTCTGAAACAGTAGGTGACAGCAGATTTACTGCTCTTGATAGGAGATCAGACACCAACCTCAGAAGGAATTTAATTCCTTTGTAGGCCTGACATTGTAAAGTCTTTGCAGTTTATGGTCAATTCCCAATCCTTCCTACTGTGTCCAATACTCCAATATCAGCATTGTTACTCTAAGCCTTACTCTCATCTTTTTTTTCCAATAATGCTTGTCAGTATCTGCTTTCTAGCTGTTTTTCCAATATAGTCCACTTTGAGCCTCCTACAGCTTTGAAAGTAATGTTTCTTCCAAATGTTTAACAGATGATGTACCTTAAAATCTATCTGCCGTTCTACAACCAAATTGTATTGTAAGAAAACTGTATAACTTCAACACAAGAATAAGATTTACCAGTTTTCTGAGTGTGCCATAACTTAACACAGGAACATACTCTAAATCCACAGCATTTTCCTCTGATGATTCTAGTCACTCTGAATCTTTCTGATATACCAGCTTTCTCAAAAACACGGCCTCATTCACAGCAGAATCAGCAGACTCCATACTGTGAACATGCATTTCATCTATAAACAGATTTTCGCAGTTTTCAGTAACACTGATCTTCAACTTCCCTCTTAAAAGGTCTGTTTAGCAAATCAAAGACCAAATACCCCCCACTTCTTTTTTTAAACTTCATCAGAAACTTTGTCAATGTACTGGAAGCAGTCCGAGTCTGTTTCCTAACACAAGCAATAAGTGATAATGTTCATCAGACATCACATTTGAACCATGAACTTACAAACTCAAGAGAGAAGGGTTAGACGTGTAACCCAAGACACAATCTTACGTAGTCACTACCTTCTTTGTCAGCTTAATGTCCTTCTGTTGTGATCTTGACAGTTCTTTAATCCTACATCTACAGTAAGGGAGTAGCAGGACATTAATTTCTTCTTCCTTCTTCCAAACACAAACATATCTTATAGAGCTGAAATTCATGGACCAGAATCTTTAAAACAAAGCACCAAACTATGTCATGAGTCAAAAGAACCCCTCCCTTAATACCTGGAGATCAGAATGGTTTGAAAGGTGCTGACAGAATCACAGTGAGGTTGAAATCCACCTCAAGAGTCCAACTGAAGACTTAGAAGTGAGAATTAATCACAGCAAGTCAACTGGAAGAGTTTTTAGTGATCACAGTTGGGTTTTCTCTTCCTCATTAACATGGGAGGGTCCAAAGGCTGAGGTGAGCACACAAGTGTGTTGATATTACAGAATCAGTGCTAATGGACTGAAACAGACATAAGTTAAATAAACATTTGTTTATAATTTTTCTATCTACAGTTCTTTTGCCTACACCATTGCTTACAATAGTGAAATGAAAAGCTTTTTTGGAAGAACATGAGCAGCACAGTGCACTGAAATCCAGGTTTTTCCTCCCCACCTCAGACCTACAGGTGCTCATGAATCCATGCCACTATGAAGGTCCATGAATTTTGTCAGAAAGTTTCCAGGCCTCCATAGGGGTGCAAATATCCCAATCAGAAAGGGACCTGCAAACAAGTTACAACTGAGGAATAACAACTCTGAACTAGATTGGTTTACTTTCTTAAAAAAAAGTAAAGACCAGAATGTTTTCTCTATTTTAGTCCAGTTCACAAAAACGCATTTGTAAAATCTGTAACAAAAACATTACAAACTTTAGAGCTTCAAAGAAAAACAAAATAAAACTCAACAATCAACATACTAGATTTATAGGACAGTGCTGAATCACACAGCAGATTCTCACATTCCTCATTTGCCTTAACTACTTTGACCAAGTCAATCTTAAAAGACAGATAAGCATAAAAGCTATTTCCTACATCAGCTCGACCCAGTAATTGCTAGTTGCATTACTTAAAATACAACCTTGCCATTTAAGTAGAAAAGTTGGAAATGTATTTTCTTGAAAAGCATTTTCAGCTCTTCAATCTTTAGAAGATTTCTAAGCATATCCTGAAACAAAATAATCAATTCCTCACTTAAATTATGTTTCTCTCATTAGAATAGCAGGCCTGCTCAGATAAGCTGTAATCACTCAAGTATCGTGCTTACATTTTTCTTTCAAATACACTCAAACTGTAACTAAAGTCTCGAGGCACTATCAACAAAAAAGCACACCTCTCCAGTTTGCTGCTTCACCTACACACATCAATGAACACAATAAATACAAGAGATACATAAAGCTTTTTTCTCTTTAAAGTTACTACATTTTTTCCCTTAAAGTTGTTAAGTTCCAACATTAAGTACTTCCAAAAAAATCAGTTCAAAGAAGTAAAGTCTAAAGTTATTTTATGATTGGTCTAAACTCCTTTCCATTGTAAGGTTTTTACAGCTTTAATATGCACATCTATTAAACATCACAGCACAAAGATACTGAGCATGACACCTGTTTTCCCACTGAAACAGTAAAATCTATTTTAAACCAAGTCAGTTAATTTTGTGGATAATGATCACTTTAACCAGTCCTAATTACTCAGCAGCCTCCATTAGATGAAAAAGCATTTGAGTAACATACATTTAAGAACTTACTTTTGTAGGATAAACCTTTATTTTTCCCCAAATGAGTGACCTTTGTATTTTAAAGTTCTGCCTTTCTAGACAACCCTTCCTAGTCTAGGAAACTGATGCCAACCTAGAGCACTACAGCCTACCATACATGGCTGTTTATCCAAGGGAAGCCCAAAGACCTTTTTCGTGCAAAACAGTTCGTTTCTTGGCTAGAGAACCTACTCAAGACATCTTCACAACGAGGTTCTTGAATTTTAACTGTGTCCAATACATCCATTTATACATGTTAGAGATACCAACATCTGTTGTTTTTTGAGTTTTTGGTCTCCAGTTCCTATCCTGTTGAATGCAGCAGTGTGTATAACTCTCAGCAACAGTTTTCTTACATGCAGGAAGAAGTTCACAACCTGCTATCTTAACTGGGTAAAGAAAGGTTATTAGTAAACTAGTTTAAATTCCATATTAAAAACAAGGATTATTCCACAGAATAATGCCAAAATACATTAGGCAGACTTCTCTGCTCTATTCATCTCTTCCAGCTTTATTGTTTAATGAAGAAAAAGGAATTCAAAGCACGAACAGATTGCAAGGAAGCAAACAGAAAAAGCACTCTGCACTTGGCTGATACTTCTCATGTACCGTAAAAGCTCTCTGTATCATACTGGTTTCAATCACTGCACAGTGGTGGGTACTTCAGAATCTCGGATTCTAAAGACAATCTACCCAGAAGATCAAAACTCAGTTTTGAAAATGGCATTAACTCACAAGTGAAAACGATGCTCAAAAATAGAGGTCACTAAAGCAACACGCTCTGACTACAATCAGCATTTTTTGTCTCCTAGCATAAAACGCATGTAATCACGTAGCCACCCCCATTAACCATACTTATTACTTCTTGAAAGATTAGCTGCACTTCGTACATAAAATCAAATCTTCTGCTTTGGGTGTGCACATTCATTGTTAGCTTTCCACCAGTCAGATGATATTACTGTCTCTGTTGCCATACAAGCATTCAGTTCCCAGGTTGTTATCCACCACCATTACTTTTGTGATGTTCACAGGAACATAACACTGCCATGCAGGAGGTACTAGTACTGCCCTTTATATTTCTGCCACAGCTGTTGAGATCTAATATGCAAAAACAGAACACCAAAATGCTGGTGACTTAAGTGGAACAGTTCAAGGCTCCATTCTGGAAGCATACATACATGAAGAATGCTATTATCACAGTGTACGATGTTGTATTAGTAATCTGACCTGCATAAACTTGAGAAGCACTAAACTCTCAAGTCCCAAAGTGAGGAATGTTTTACAGAATAAAGCAGAAAACTTCTAACTTTGAGTCATCTATCCATAACAGCTCACATGTCAGTTCAAACACCAGCTATCAAACTAAGCACAGGAAAGAAACTTTGCACAGCATTTTACACTAGCAAAGATGTATTACATACACACCTTCCACCTTTCTAGTGACTGCTCTATAACTTTAAAAAGTCTAAGTGTGAACATGCAGCTGCTTTCCTCGTGAACTACAAATGCAACACTGTCACTGCTCACACAGTGCTAAACAAAGTGCTGCCACAAGGACAGCAGCACAGCAATAAACAGCAGTACCATTTATTACTGCACTTTTGGGGCCTCACTGGCCTTCACATCAAGGACTCCAGGATCAGCACATCTGACGCTTTTAATACCATTTCAGCAGCTGCCATGACAGTTTCAATTACCGTTTTATATATGAAAGGGATATTTTTAATTCTACCAATTTGCATCTTGTAAGTGAAATTGAAATTGGCAGAATAGCAACTAACCTACACAAAACCCAGACACATTAACATACTGCTTTAGTTTAAAAGTAATTAAAACATCTCAGACTACAGGGTGGGTTTTTTTGGGTTGTTTTGTTTTTAATATATATATTATAGAGGACATCTGGAGCTTGTCTGTTTCACCAGGATTTAAGCAGGATTTTAACTAGCAATCTGCCAACTTCTACGTTTGCCCTCTAATAATTAAAATTAGAAAAATTAAGTCCTCTTTGTTTTCTCTAAAAAAAAAAAAACCAACCAAAAACATTAAAAATAAGGTTCTTTTAACTTTCCTTAGAAGAAAGGCAGATCTAAATAACAACAACAAAAATCTGAGGAGTAAGTGCCAGCTATCATTATTAAAACAAATACAGAAACTTTCCTCAGTGTTATGTTGTTGATTTAGATTGTCAAGCAAAGAAAAAGCAGTATTAGAGGCAGAACGATGGAAGTCCCTCTCACTGCTGACCTGGCAAAGTCCAATGCTAAGACTTACTTTCATCACTTATTTTCTAAACTGTATCAAGGGAGTTAAAGGATGCAACAGAAAGGTTTCAAAGATCAGGTAGATGTTAAGGAATCAAGTAGACAGCACGATGATACCCAAAGTTTTTTTCTTTTTTTTTCCCCCCCTTCTTCAACTTTAGGAATAAATATAATGGTTTTAAAAACAACCTCTGAAATAAAAACTAGCATTTTCTTTAGTTTTATCATTTCAGTACTTGACTACACAAAGCTGAGTGATAGCAATATTTTAATATAATTTACCAACAATTAAAACTCCATATATAGCAGCAGCAGTTTGAGTAACACCAACATAAAACACTCCTGGCCAATAAAAGCTTCTAATTTCACATGGTAGAACTGGTACAGATCAAATCAGCATCAAAATCATACTTTGAGCCACATGATTATGAATAATTGAGTAATTATGTAGAAGGCACTTAGTCTGCTCGAGTACCATCAGGAAACAGAAACTAGACTACTAAAAATAAGAGCCTTAGTTCAGCCAGGGAAGGTCCATTCCTGCCATTAAAAAAAGAGTACCACAATTCAGCAGGTAATGCCACCCAACCACAGCTGACCCTGGTACCAGAGTGAACAAGAATAGCTCTCTGAAAGTACAATGGTTTGAACTCACTGCTAAGAATGAAGGCAAACTGCACTATAAATAAAAGTAATTTCAAGTTAGACAAAAAATCTAAATGAATGTCTCATTATGATGTGCTGTTCCACAAACCATAAAAGTAACACTGACTGAATTAAGTTTCAGTTTGAAATGAGAAATGCTAGGTGAAGTTTAGAACAAATAATGAAATCCCTCCATTATTTTTGCTTTGAGTGCTATACTCACCCGTGAAAAGGAAAAAAATCAAGACCATGATCATTGTGTAACCAAAGTACAGGATGGTGCTAGCAGTGCCTGTTATCTGGAGTTTAGAGAAGAAGTAATGAACTGCATAGATAAAGAGATAAACAGCTGTAAAGCTGCTTGTCAAGAATGACCTCCACCACCAGTGATAATCCTGCAAGAAACAATAAAACTTTCAGTAAAAGGCATCACATAGAAAACAGAAAATAAGGAAGTTAGTTCAAAAAAATATCATTGTTTTATTTAATAAACTTAAATCTCTGAAAGGTAAATGCAAAACATTTCCAACATAGTACATAGCCACTTTTCCTTTCTCAAAGTCAGCTGTACTGCTTCAACCATGAACATTAAATTGTTCAAGGATCAAGGCTGTTAATCTGTGCTTATCTACTGCAAATGGTAGCATAAAATAAGGACCTAATCTACACTGTCTTAGGTAAACATAGATTTCTACCACCAAGACAAATACTAGCATCAAATGAAGGCTGAAGCCTTGCCTGACAAGTTTCTGAAGCAGTCTCCCATTCAATTTATGAACAGAAACAGTACCCCCAGAGGACTAATGCTGAGATCCATGTACTCACAGAAACACGTGCCATTAAAGGCAGCAGGGTTCACAGTGACAGCTGTAGTACTATTGGAAAGACTACACCAACATTTTGAAGCAAGAGATACATTTCAGAAAAGTAGCTAGGATAAGCAAGTTGAGGGCTGGCAATGCTATTCATTTGGAGAGTCCAGCATACCACAGCATATGAGAATATCTCAACTCTCTCTCTAATACATTCCAGCTGAAAAGCATTAGCTACGTCAAAGTTGTACTCCTTACCTCTGCACAGAGATGGAAGTAGCAGAGCAAAACTGTAGCCTCAGAACACGTAATTAGAAGAATTATAAAAACTAGGAACAGGAAACCAAACATGTAGTACATTTGATGAGACCTAAAATAAAAAATACAAGTATCATTTTTGGTTGAATTTCTGAAGTTACATGGTCACATAAGCTAATAAAAATAACCAAACAAAAGACTACACACTGATACCACAGGGAAAACTTGGTCTATTGGCCACTTCTTAAGATCTTTATTTTCCTTGCCTGAATGTACTCTGTAAATATCTGTTCCTTCATGCTTGCATTTAGCAGGGTCTGTAGTGATACAAGAAACTCTAATCTCAGGCATTACCCTTGCCAACACAACTAATCCTGTAATTTTTGAGTCTATGAGGGAAAAAAATATATATATAGATTCTGGAGGTTCCAAAAAAGACTGCAAGAAGATAAATTAAGAATCTGCTATCCCTCATATTCAATGGTTTGGGATGTTCAAACCCACTGGGTGTTTGCTATGAAACCAGTATAACTAAAACAACATAAAATGATACTTACCAAATGCTATTGAGAATGAAGAAGAGTTGAATGAAAATGCAGCCAAAGGGCAAGATGCCACCCATTATGATACCAGGCAATGGCTTTGTGAAAAAGGACTGTTCTGGAATTTGTCGAGGAATCTGGTTGGTACGAACTGGGTGTTCAATAGGCTTTAAATGAAATTAATGTGATTAAAAGACCAGTCATTACATCATAAATAAGATTACTTTCCCCTAGTATACAGTATCTAAAGATACCTAAAAAAAGATTCTGACTAAAGAATGGTCAAAATAGTTTCGTATAACCTTATCAGCATATATATAGTTTTAAAATCATCAGAAATCAACATTTCACAGTTATAAGGCCATGTTTTAATCAAACCTGTTCTTGCACTAGGGATTCAGTGGTTCAGCTGCAAAAGATAAGCATACTTCTAAAGTATATTCAAAGTGCCCTACCTTCTCTTTGAAGCCAAAATATGCACCAATAAAGGTTAGTGGGACTGAAATTCCAAACCACATGGCTAGGATAGCAACCAAAGTACCAAAAGGGATGGCAGCTGAAGATCCTTTCACCCACAGAATAAGGTTCATAATGAAGAAATCAGCAAAGACAATCCTGAAAAAAAAAAAAGAACACCAGTAAATATATTAAAACATTCTGGAATAATAATCAATAAATACCTAGTACTGAAAGCAAAACAGTTAAAATGTTTGCCAGAACCAATATCTTTTTCCTAACGCAGTCTTTCATTCTTTAACAGCCTAAGTTACTTTCAGCAATAGTGCAACACTCAATGCCTCTACTGCAAGCATCTATGATAAAGCCATCATTTAAAGGATTCTGCACATAAAACCACAAAGCAACAAAAATATTCTATTACAAAAATCAATATACAGTATGTTAAACGATAAAATAAAAAACAGCTTTATCTGAATCACTTTTCCTATATTGCTTGTCTTTTAATTCCTTCATGTTAGTTCTTTCAGTAAATTCTCTCTAAAAAATGTATTTAGTAAGAGAAAAATCTCAGATTTAGAAGGCCATGTCACTCCCACAGCAAACACATCACACTACAGCTCATGTCATAGCAACATGGCATCAGAAGGATGGATTAGAGGGCTCTTCCTTCTAACAAGGAATCTTTGTGATAACAACTCATAGAATTGCACAGTTAAGTAGCCCACACCTCTGAAGAAGTTAAAGAAATCATCAGTTGTGACATCTCCAGACCTGTCCTCTCCTCTCAAGTTAAATGCATCTGCCTCATTCATCTCAGGAAAACAACTACAAGCATGCTGAAGATTTCAAACATCCTATTGTGAAAGTGATCAAAATGTTTTGCAGGAGAACCTCATGTAAAAGCCTGCTTGAATTTCCACTGCCTGTGAATTCAGAGATTTATCACAGCAGATCCAACCTTAGAAAGGGCTCTGGCAAAAATGCACTGCCCCCTGAATTTCACTGAAAAACTTAGATTGGATTTCACTTAGGCAGAATCTATACTGCCCTTAAGTGAACATGCATGCTCCGTTGTATTTAACTAAAGAAGGAAGGAAGATGGGAATCAGATTGTCAGGCTCCCTTCTTCCTAGGTGAAAACTCAGGCTTCCCAAAACTGTTTGGAGAAATAGAATAGTTAAATAAGCATATCCAGTTACCTGCAGTATAGGCATCTTGTTCATTAAGAAATAGACATCAAATCCATGTTAGGAGTCACTTGGTAATCCTTATAATCTGCCAACATTTATAATACAGACCCCACCTACCCCCTCCAAATTTAGAAAAAAATACTTGCATATATGTACGCCCATTAGTCTACTGAGACTGTAAGTGCCTGAGGCTGTTTATGATATTATGCAAATTCATGAACTAGCATAGCATAATCAAGACATCTGTTCCTATTTTACCATCCCCAATCATTTTACTTCCTCTGTGAAACTTAATTTATTTGAGAGTTTAAATGATCAGCATGGTATTTCTTCCACTGATAAATTCTTCTCTCTCCAGATAATATCTAAATGACAGCAGGGAGACTGAAGCACATTTTGTTTAGAAACAAGATTTCCCCACAAAAAAAACCAAAAACTTACACTCAGTTGTTATCAAATGTGTTACATTTCATATGATGAAAGTCTTCATTATTTGAATTCACATTATATTACTGATTTATATTTTGTCCTGTGGGTTTGGTTGTTTTTTTTGGCAGAAATGCCTTATGAAATGATTTCTAACCTCTTCCTCAACCTTTGTCAAAGACGTTTGTACTGCACGTAGCCAAAGATGCATCAATGAAACAGAAAACTCACAAAAGAGATGTTTATATTCCCTTTCTTCCCTGACCTAATTCACACAAAAGGTCTCGACAGCTATGGGAAAACAAAAGGTAGGAGAGCTGTCACTCTTCCCAAGCACAACAGCATTGGTCACAGTACAACACATACCCAAGCAATCTCATAACTACAGGTAAGGAGAGGTGATGTCCTGTTTCAAAAAGGTTATAACCAGTCTAAGACAACCCCTGCACTCTTGTTATCCAGAAGCAACCTAAACTTATCCAGAATATTAGATCTGTTTTGGTTTAAGGTTTGTTATTTACTAAAAGCAGAGCTATACTACCAAAGATAACTTCCCTAGCAACATTTTGCAACAGGTCACTCACAAGAATTCCAAGACCAACTAAAGCAGTACAGTACATTCAGATGTTATTTCTGTATTCGTAATTTAAGAGATGGATAGGATATCCCATAGACCTCACCATTTCTGTACCCTGACTCTGATGCTGGAGTAGGCCTCACAAACTAAAACAAAAAACTTCTAGCTCCATGATCTAAAGTATTTACGTTACAGAAGTACAGAAATAAGTATTCGTTTATAAGGATAAAGGAAAAAATAAGGGGAAGCAATACTAACCCAGGGCAAAGTAGAGCTGTAAGCAAAACATTTGTCTTCCACTTCTCGCCTCTAAATGCTGAGGGGAAAAAGTAAAAACAATTTCAAGATGCAGACTCTTTCCAACTGCTCCGCAACATGGCACAAAGAAGCAGGTTTACTGTCTGAGACATCAGCTCCAGTGTGAAGTTTATAGCAAGTCCAGCAATTCTAAGTCTAACCTGCTGTGCCACATTAAACAAATGCTTGTACTTACTCTTGTACATTCTAGCAGACACATAACCAGCTGGAGTTCCCAGTAAGACCCACAGTACAACTGCACAGGTCATCAAAGCACCACGGTTGGCAGGAGAAAGAAAACCAAGGCAAGCTAGGACTAAAGATACAAAAAAATATTTAGACATTTTCTGTCACATTAAATTCCCCTGTAAAAGTTATCAGAACTCAGACTTGCAGATGTTTAATTGATGATTGTGTACAAGCTCTCAAATATCCCATCATATAACTGTACCCCTATTGTCAACATTAGCTTTTTTTTAATTACAAAGCACCTTAACTTTTAAAAGGAAACTGTGTCATAGCCAGAAGACTAAAAAACAGAACTTCACATATAGATGAATAAACATAAACAAAACTGCAGCCTGAAAAAGTCTGCTTCCAACATCCTATGTTCCCACCTGCTGTAGGCACACATGGCCACTATTCATGACTGATAAGTAATAAAATATGTTTAGTATAGTGTGTAAAGAATGTGAGAGCATTAAGTCTGGAGAAGCCAAAAACTTGTCAAAAGGTTGCTGTTTGTTTGCCTTTCCAGTTAGAAGTATGAAAACATAAGATCAAGTTAGCTGCTTGAAATTCCACAGAAGTACTCAGCCACCATGATGGACAACACATCTCAAGAAGGTATTATGTTGAAAAATCAATCTATTACAGAAAAGCTGCCCAACTCCAAACTAATTATAAGAGCCAACAAATTGAGATCCTCAAAAAAGAAGTTTCTCAGTGATCTCCAGTGGAAAGCTTTGGGGTTTGGCAGAAAAAGGATTTTCTCTGCCCTTAATTTCTTTCAAGACCACTCCAGTTGCACAGGAAACTACTGCAGTCAAGTTACAAAAACAGTGATCAATAACGAGGGATAAGTCTCCCTAGAAAAAACATTTAAGTTGATACCATTTTCAGAGCATCACAATGAAAAGAAAAAAAGGAGCAGATCTCTGGTAGCACAGGTAGATCATGATGTCTAGGGGAAAAAAAAAAAGGGAGAGAAGTTTGAAAAATCCTGCTTTTGTAATAAATATCCATATACTTCCCAATTCTACTGTACAGTAAAAAAAGGAATTATACTTTATGGACAAGATAATAAAGCACTAACTTATGACAGGTACCAGTGCCAGTATTTGTCTAGCTACTTATGGCAGGCTGTCATTATCTCAGTGTTGTGTCAGTATTATTCATTGGCATACATCCTAGCTCTTATTGCCACATGGCTGCAGGCTGTTGTGTCAAACATATTAGATAAAAAACATTGTGAGAATATTAAAGCTTTGATTATATGCCTTTGAACTTGCAAGACTGGATGCTTAGATAATTTACACCATGAGGAACTGCTTTTAGTTGGTTTTTGTTTGTTTGTTTTAAAAAGTAATTTATAACAGTGAAGATTACATTTGGTGGTCAGAAAGACTGCGAAGTAGTCCAGTTACCATGACATTTTGAACAGTACCACCTACAACAGGAAAAACGTTCAAGAGAAAGCTTCTAACATTCATATGAAAACACTGTATCTTTCTTACACTATCATGTTACAAATGCATCACCTTCACAAACCAGGTACTTACACAGAGTAATAAAAGTCATAATGAAAATTTGTGTTCCTTGACCCAAGAAGACCGACAGTAACATTCCCTTCCTTGGAGGTCTAAACACATCTCCATGAACCAGCTTCCAGCCAAATTCTTCTTGAGCATCTTCCTGTACAAAATCAGCAGTGTCTTTAGCAAAGATACATAACGCAGCAGGGAATTAACACAAACAAGATGTGAAATACATCTTTAAAGTTTGACTGAGTTTTAGTTCAGTTCTAAAGACAGACTAATTACATCTGATTCATCACTCATAGATTTTTTTAACCCCCTAATGGTTCACCAAAAGAAAAAGACAGGATTTATCAAGAAAACCCTCAGAGTAAGAAAAACCAAAATGTAATTAGCCACACCATGTATCATCATTCTAAATTTAAACTAAAAGAAAGCATTCAATTTAACTTCGATTATAGCATTTCAATCTAGTTCAAGATGATGGGTTTTTTGTTGTTTTTTTTTTCCTCCCCCTCTCACTTTTCATTTTAAAGCATATCAGTCTCAATGACAATGCTGAAAAGGATTAAGTGGTCTGTTTCCTGTACTCCAGAAGAAAGTCTGCTCCCTAGACTCGCTAAGGGCAAGTACAAATATTCTTTGTCCCACTGACAGAGGTGAATGGATGGATAGCATGGCAGGAATCCCTCAGTCAGTTCTGCTTTTCAGTGAAGTTGATAAAAACAAATACCTCCCCTCAGAGAAACAAAAATAAAACCACATAACCACAAACAGCAACTGAAGATCAGCCTCTTCCTTATGCGGCTTTCATTCAACCCAAAAGTACTGCATGCAGTTCACTAAACTAAATACTTCATTAATGTTATGTCTCACTAAATCTACAACACACAAAAAGTTAGTGCCAGGTGGTTTTAACTGAACATTAAACACACATATTTGAACTATAATCACAGGGTCATGCATTTATCACTTCAAGTGGAACCATGAGTTTACACAATGTGTGAGATGCTAATTTCCTTCACTGCAGTTTCATCACCCTAGGTCTTCTTCTGTACTATTATTTCCACACCTTTCTAAAATTAGTTCCTTGAACTACAGCAGATCTTTAAGTTTCTTACAAATGGATTGAAAAAAGGTGGTTTTTTTTTTTTTTTTGAAAATCACACCTATTCCTGCTGCTATCCATAGAAACTAACCATATTTCTACAACTCTTTATTGCATTAGGAATGATCAACTAATAAAGAAAATACATTATAAGATACCAAGCGTGACTTAATTGAGAGATCTAACGAGCTTCACAAAATGAGCAGCTAAAAAATGCTGAAAAATTCTTCCACTTTAACTGTTCTCTGTATTTGCATTAACATGAGATATTTAATATCAAAAACACACAGAAGGAAAGAAGTACCTTAAGATGTTCTAGTTTCAATATTAAATACTTCGGGTCTTTTAAAGTACTTCTTTATCAAGATAGACAGTAACTACAATCTTTGTAATATGCAACCTTATTTCTCATCTTTGACTTGCAGATACCAATTTGCACTAGCCTATGTTAATCAGGATCTCTGCTGTAATGTTTAAGAAGATAACCACCGGTCCTCACATAGAATTCACTCCATTTTTATCCCTTTGTTTAATTTTTTATCCTGTTATAATCATCTGATAAAGGTATTTTCAAAGAATTTCTCTTGCCTTACAAAAGTTGCACAGAATAATATTTCTTGTGAAATTTAGACCACAAGTTTCCTAAACTTCACAACTCAAATGCTATCACACTCGCTTTCTGAACAAGTTAGACTACAAACTACTTAGGAACTAGAAAAGTTACAGTAACTGAGGTTTTTAATGCAGCTTCAGATGGAGCTTGATTTCTTACAGACGTGAAGACACCTGTTAATAAAAATATCTGTGCTCTTCGCAAATTTGTCTTTTCAGACTTCAAAATGAACACTTAGAGGGAAAATACATCAAGAGTGTAGCAAAATCTTTGTTTCTGTGCTATGCATGCAACTGCAGCAATTACAGGGTAGCTCTTGCACTAAAGCCAACAAACATTACTGAAAACAGGGCTGCAATGAGAAGGAATCTTTGGTGCAACCCCAGGTTGACACAGTCAGGATCACTGACTGGCTGAAGTTGGAAGGGAACTCTAGTAGTAATCTTGATCACCCCCAGCTACACAAACTGGGACACCTAGAGCAGGTTGCCCAGAACCATGGCCAAACAGCTTCTGAGTATCTCCAGTGATGAGGATTCTGTAAGTAACATCTGGCTGCTCAGATCAGCATCATACTGCTAGCTATACATCCACGCTAACTCCAAAATGCAGCCACAGGACTTGAATGTGAATGACACCTCTTGATGACAAGCCACTGCAGAACACTTCCTTCAGCTTCTCAATGTCTGCGCTGTATACTGTAGCTATTGGTTTACTGTGAAAAGATACACTTAGCAGGGGAAAAAAAAGCAAATACACAGCAGCTTTACTTTGTTGAGTTTGTCCTTGCATATCACAAGTTTACCAAATGACACCCAAGGACTGCCGCATCTCCCCACTTATTCCTGCTGTTAGAAGAGACGAAATAGCACTATTTATAGCCATTTTTAACCTCAATATATATTATTTACACATCTCTTCAGACTGTGTTCAAAACCCAATTGATAGATAGCCTATTACCAGAAAGTGTGCTCATATAAAAGGGGTAAATTTTACTCACAGAAGAGTCAATTTGGTTATATCTTGCAATATCTTTATGAAGAGTCCTCAAAATGATCATAGCCACCATGCCGGACAAGAAGAGAACAATTACAAGGGAATTCATTATACTGTAAATAAAGAAAAAGTCAAACTTTCAGTTCACTTATTCAGACTTCAGGACACGCACCCCCAATTCAAAACCCCAAACACAGCTCAAATCCACATAATAGTCTTAGATAATCAGATATTATCTAAATCACTCCATTAGACATTTCAGCCTTTCCAAACACTTAATATTGCATAACATTAACATTTCAATATAAGGTACATACTTACTTGATAAACATCTTTTCCTCAAAAAAGAAGCCCTTCTTTCTACTCTACATAGCTGCAGAGTACAAAACATGCACTACACATACATTCCTCTCACTTCACAGATGGAGAAAGCCAGACAGTAATAACAGCAATTCTGCAGAGCAGCAGTTTCTCCAAAGTTTTACAGAATGAACTAAGCCCATAGAGACTGCTTTCCTTTTGGATGCTAATGGTGCATTCCTTTGGTGAAATGCAATACTACAGTTGATTCCAAGGGAAGCAAGGCTGATAAGTTACTATGCATATGAAAACAAGAAACTTTACTTGCCTGAAGGCTAACAGATTTTGTTTTATCACAGTAGAAGTTGTATACCTCCGGAAGCCATTTGTGTTCCCCTGCAAGGTTGCTCACCAAATAAATGCAAATCTTACCTAAACCACTGGATGTTTGTGTGTGGCATAGACTCCAAGATGTAGTCCCACCTGGAAGCCCATTTAATATTATTCTTTTCCTACAAAGATATTAAATAGCAATTAATAGAAAGAAGTTTGTTGCAGGCTCTGAGAAGGAAAATGCACATCAAATCTCTTCCACAGTCCTTCATTCAGCAATAATATCTAAGCTTCGTTCAACATGCTTTCTGTTCTGGATCAAGAACATTTCAAAAGAACAAAACTACACTAATACAACTGAGCAGCTGGAATTCAAGTTATTCCTTACCAGCACTACACCAGCAGCCATAACACAGCAAAACTAGCTCACAGCTAGTTTTGACAGATCCATCAGGGTCGCTCAAAAATTTCTTAGTGCCAAACTGCTCACTTGCTATAGGTTTTGTACACTTGTGTACTGAACAAGTGAGGCACAATCACATATGTCCTTCACACATCTAGAGCTGAATATCTGGCCTATTACAATGAATTAAACACCAAAACGTTCTCATTAAAAATCAGCCGTCACATCAAAAAAGGACCATTAATTATTCATGCATTTTACCTGTTGAGGAACTCAAGCTTACTGAAACTAATATTCTACTTTTAAATACTCTTCACCAATGAATATTCCCCTTCTAAATTATTTTGAAGCTACATCATGTAAAAATGCATCAGGTATTACTACATTCCAAATCAAGACCAACAGAAAACACAGAAAACTTAATTTTCAAGTGTCTTGAATGCCATCTGCTGGAAGTGCTTGAATCAGCAGCAATTAAGCCTTACCTGCTCTTTGCTGAAGAAAAAGGGAAAAGACAGCCCAAATGCCTAACACGTTGTGTGAATAACTGGATAAAGTTCACACTGCAATTGATCATCAAGATTTAAACAAAAATGTTAACAGACAGGAGGTTCATTTGTGTAGTAAAATCAGAGAGTTTAAGGAGGATTTAGTGTCTCAAGGGAAAAGTAAGAGGATATAGAGCCTTGCACCTCAGGGTCATTGGTTCAAATCAAACTCAATTTGGTACAGCGAAAGCTGTCACCATATGATGGCCATTGGAATAGCTATGCAAAATAAGCTGGTGGTCTCAAATCAAATCCTTAAAGATCAGTGCTTACATCAGAAGAAAAAACACACTTCTAGGACAGATTGGAACTGAGGTACCAAGATCTGAAACAAAGGTTGGGATTAAAAAACAAAACAATCTCAAGAAAGTCTGATTTCCTCCTGCCTAAGTTGCAACAGGCTGAATAAAGCACAGTACTGTAAAAGATGAATGGCAACCCACCTAAAACAAACAAGAATCTAGAGAACAAAAGCACAGCAAATGAGACAAAAACTGCAACGTCACTAGAAAAACAGTCTTATGGTATGCTAAGTATTTAAAACAATAGTGTCCCCAAATACTATGTGGGCATTTTTTCAACATGAGACTCCCAGAGACCTAACCAAACTCTGAAAACATAGAGCTTATCTCAAGTAATATAACACTTCCAGTAAGCCAATCTAATAACTTGTTACTAATAAAATAAAACCAAAGTCTACATATTTCCATTTGTTTTCTAAAATCAAAAGAGCTGGTTCTCAATAAGATAGTAAAGATTACTGTTAATTTGACTCACAGAATCCTGAATGACAACAATTATTTGGAAATTATGCTGTTGAATTTTCTAAATTAAAGACAGTTTAAAAGAAAAAGAAAGACACGTGATTTCCTGTCTGAAACTAAAAGACAGTGGGGGGGGGAAAAGGGCAAGAAGTCTTTATACATTTCAAGTGTTACTTAAATTACAGTAATAGAAACCGTAATAGGTTTGGGGAAAATTGTTTCACAGAATGATCTAATGGAATTTACACTGCTTTAACAGAGTTCTGGTTGCTACACGTTATCTATTTGTCTCAATTTTGTTCATTTCAGGAATTACATATTTGTATAACAGACTAAATACTTACTTCAAAGGTCACCGAGTAAGTATAGATCAAATTCAGTTTGTTGGTGAACTCTCCAGGAATCTCCATAGGTGGACCTTCACAGCTTAAGTTGTTTTCATCTGTGTGTTTGTAGCTAAGGAAAAAAAATAGTTAAAATACAATCACATCTGCCCTACTATTCAGCGTGAATTTTTAGGGTGTAATTAGGACAGCTTTTTATCAGGACAGAATGACAAAATTAAGGCTACATGCAACCTAACTGTGCCCCCTTGTGGTCTGCATCACTGATGAACAGACAAGTATTCCTTTTCAACCATTTAGGATGCAACAGATAAAGTATTAATTAAAAATGGACATAGTTGGTAGAATCTTCTCACTGCCATCTAGGAACAGAGGAAAACAGAAGAACAAACTTGCACAGGAAGACTAGTTCACTAAATATACACCATATCTTTGCAATGGGACAAAAAAAGAACTATATTCAAATCACACTATACCATACATGTCTGTATTATTTGAGAAGCTGTAGTCACACGATTTAAGAATGCACTTAATCTCTGTAGAAAAAGAGGAAGAGTGGTCTGCAGCTCTCAAATATTGCTAAGCACAAAGAGACTGACAAGAGGCCAAAGTAATTGCTTCAGTCTATTTCTCTGAATTCTTGCAACTCCTTTCTGGTCAACTCATCAATAAAAAAACTAACAAGCTGCTGTTTGAGAAGGTAAGTTATTGTTAGATATTTTTGCCATTTTGGAAGACAGTGTTAACTTGACATTTCACCTGTACCTCACTATCCAAGCTAATACAGGAAAAAGCATGACTGCACAAATACTCATTTGTACAAAGTATGTTCGGGAGGTGACGCAGTAAAAATAAGAGAGGTGACACAGGAAACCATCACTTAATTTACAGATGTTTCACACATCTGAAAGCACAAATCTTGAAAGAAACTTATGAACAATCAGATGCAAATCAATATAAACATGAGAATGCTTCTATTACTTATGTCAGGTTATAAGACTCCACAAATGCAGTTCCCCCGTTCAGGAGGGACTTTGCTGAACATCTGAAAAGTTATAGGATATTTACAGCCACAGAACTGCTCTCTGCAAACAATTCCAGCTATGAATGAGTATAATGAAAACTTCACAGTTCAGAATAGTTCGACAGAACTTACTGACACCATGTATCATTTCAACTTTGAAACAACTGTTAGGACTCTGTAGCACTAGAATCTGTTGCTTTAATGCAGAATTACCTTTGTGGTCTGAGTCGTGCCATCACCAGTCTTGCACCAGGCCAGTTTTCATCCTTCCCGCTATGGTACATGATTGTTATATCAACATGGTTGAAGAGGTAGAAAGTGTTCTTCTTGTTAAACTCTGACTACAAAATACCACAAAGAGATTAAGAAACTGCCAACAGGAGAGGGCGCAATGCAGTCATGAACTTCAGAGCAAGACTAAGTCCAACAAAGCTTCTTTTCTGCCCCATTTAAAAGAAATAATTACACCTCCTTGAATAGTTGAGTATATTTCTAGGAGGTGATATTGCCCAACACAGCACAGAGATTACAGTTATATCCACTGTGCCATGTTCTTACTCACCCACATAATTTTATCTAGTGCTACGCAGTGCAACATTCCCATTGCAATGAGAATCTATAATTGAGGTTGGGTATGGCAGCTGTAATAGCTACAGAGCATCCACAGCACAGCTAGCACACAGAATGTGTGCAGCATTTCACAGATAACACCATACAAGCACCCTGAGCACTCATTAAGAAATTCAATCATTGCCAATTATGTATGAAGAGCCTCCTTCCAAGAAAAGACCTTCATTTAAACTGCTGACCTTGTCACATACCACACAACTTCCAAGACAGCATACACCAGCATTAAATCAATATAAAAACTACACTCCCCATAAACTTACAGTATAATATCATGAAGTAATAGATTTGAACACCTAACTACAACAAATTTTTCAAGTCAATGACCATTTTCAACAGCGTATGAAGCCTGAGGAGTGAGCCTCTTGGAATCTGCTGTAGACAGAATTAACTGAACATTCATGATAAATGCATCGCTTTCAAAAATGCACGAATTCTGCTAAATACAAATAAATAGATGAACTATCCACAAACAGCAAGTTATGTGGCAGAACAAAGCCACAGCAGGTTCACGCTGAAAAGAGTGTGGTCCTCCACTCAGGAGGATTAAAACTGTATCACTATTATACCTAAGGGTACTAGCTCACCATACAACTCCCAGGATGAGTGACACATTTCAAACTGTTATGAATACAGTTCTTCTCTCTATCACAGCTGTGTTATCTTCCAGCCATCTGGGAAAGTATCCTGACATATTTAGCTTGTAATCTGTGCTAGGCATAACTTTCATAACTACAACACTGCTCATTTCTAAATCTTCACTAGAAAGCTTCTAAGTGAATTTGATAAAAGAAGGTCTTGTACACAGACAGAACTTTAAGCTGTACTGATGCAATTAATAGGTACAAGGATGGATATATATGAAATTTCAAAAACAACATTTCCAAGTTTTCTAAGGATTTCGTCAGTAAGCCAGCTTCACATGTAATGGTCAAAACACCCATACAAACAACTGCTTTTGGACAGTTCCATAACTGAGATGCTGCGCACAGAAGAAGCATTCAGTACACACTTTGTCAGTACACACATTCAACGCATTAACTATGTTTACAAGGATATCTGTTTGTTTGTTTTTCAGGAAAACAAAGCTCAAAAATAAAACTTCAAATGAAATCAGATCTCCTACAATAAAGGCAAAGTTCCACTACTTACATTTATCACACAAGCATCTTTAACTCTACCATCTGGAGTAACGAAACATCCTATTGGGAATCCTGGATTACAGTATTTTTGTCCATCCTCCACATCATAGCACCATGTTACAGGCATGTTATCAATAATCCTAGACAGAAATCAAAGAACAAGTCCTCACACCTTACTCACACTGACATTCACACGTGCACACTACTGAAAACTCTGCATTACAAGATGCACAGTAGAGGACAACAATCAGATAGGAGAAGGAAGAAAGCAATCACTTTCCTTAGTGATACAGATAACATTAAGTTAAAAACCGAACAGGAAAAAAAAAAACATCTCAGCTTACCAGTGATGTTGATAATTCAACTGCATTCCTTTCTTCAAAAAAGCCAGTTTGCTTTTATCAGCACTGTTTTCTGGGTCATAAGACCTCGAACAAACTTTCTTACATGTTTCCTGCTTCTTAAAAGTGAACTGGTAGGGAAGTACACAAAAAGAGTAAGTATGTTTTGCTTCAAAAAAA